>JZKD02S1670646.1:303665-316639 GCA_000966675.3 Picea glauca
TCTCCATCTCTCATTTATCTGACCAAGGGATGTGACCACAGCCTTATGCATAAGGCGCTTTCACGATTTCACATTTCACGAGTCTGGAGATGAGGCATCTCGAATATCCAAGTCACGATCCCCGATACCCCGAAACGATGTGGGATCAACGATCCCAATTAATGCTTGGTCTGACAGTTTGGATCATTTTGTGATTTCGCATATCGCGATTTTGACATTTATGTGGTGAAAGTTCTTGTCACTTCCAAATCTTGATCCATGAAACTCCGATATAGAGTATGATCAACGGTCCAGATCTAATCTTTATTTAACGACTGCGATTGAATTTGTTAGCAACATTTCTTGTCTTCGGCATCGAGATACACAGGTTTTTAGGTTGCTCAAGGAGTGCCCAAGAGCAGTGCATAAAGGAAGTCCTTTTGGACTTATAATCAAGCGAGCAGGAATTTCATGCTTCAGCAAAAAGAATTTATCAACAAAATCGATCAGCGATTGATGGGTAATTGCAGAGTAACCGAGCCGCATCAAGAATAGTGCTTAAAGTTGAAGGAGGGCAACGGTCGGAATCCTTCGGGAGGCACTCATGAAGTTACGAGGGCCTTTTATCGCAATCAGTACAAGCGCAACAGTTATTTCACGAGCTTGGGTTTCATGAGTTTGAAGGGCGGACCATATCCCTTTGGTTGCACGAAATTCCGAGTTACGAAAGGTGCCCGAAGGAGGTCAATATTCATTGACCATCGTGTCTCAGGATTTTGCGAGGGGAGAATGCCAAAGTTCAATACTCCAACTCGCAAAGCCATGAGTTGCGAGAGGTTAAGGTCGGGCCCACAACAGCGTCAGGTGAATTTAGGACCATCATATTTGAAGGACGTGGGGTGCTCAATTAGGTCATATCGGTGTTTTGCCCGTCGCAACTCCAAAGTGAAAAAGGAAAATCTATTATGTTCCGATGCACGATATGCCAGGAAAGTCCTGGATCCGGGCCCACAAAGGTATTGGGTAAGTTCTAAGCTATAAGATATGGGAAATGTGTGGTGCCAACTCAAGCTATTTTGGTGTTTCGCTCATCGTGATTCTAAGAAGCATGGATCAACTCCTCTTTATGCGCAAACGCCCAAAAGGGGGCCAAAGGCACCGAGTCCAATTTTCGAACAAATCATTCGATCTCCAGGTACCATCTGATACGATCTCGTTCCTGACCTTTGCCTGAAGTAAATAAAGGCGAGAAGGGGTAGGTGAAACCTCTCTTCATACATTAAGCGTAAGGTATGGAAGTTCTAGAAAGCAGTTCGCTCAAGAAGGTCCTGTGTACCCAGTTACTCAAATAATCTATGTTGAAGTCTTTAAAGAGACAGAAAAGTCTGTACACGCTAGCTCGACACTTAATATCCCAGCTACCCTCCCCCTGCAGGGGCCATGCACAATTAATATGGAGACAGACAGAGAAAGACTATCCGAATTTGACTAAAAATACACCAAGCCTTGGGTGTCTGGGCATGCCTCTACTGGGCAAATTTCCTTGAGTATATAGGCTCAGTCCTTGTAATTTTGTAATCTATCGATGGTTGAGCAAAGCTCCCAGTTGTAAAGTTTTAATGAAGCACTGTTACTCTGGTTATGCATGGACTTTTGAGACTTCTTGCCTTATGAATGCCAGTTTCTTTTACGTCTTTGTTATATTGTGTTAGAGTAGCTCAGAATTGGAGGATCCAGTCGAGTTGTAGCTGTTATAGAATGATGTATGTTGGATCACTTTAATAGTTGCGCTGTCTCTAATCAGTTCTTGTGATTTTTCCCAACGCTGAGCGACTTGGAATTGGACGATCTAGTCAAGTCCACCTTCAGTTTCTTGAGGCCTTGAATGAAGCAGATCTTGCATTCAGAGTCTTTCTTCTACAAACTACTGAAATCCTATTGCCCAAAGTTGTTTGTCCACCCTCCCTATCAAGTCTTCCACCTGCCCACCTTTTAATCAAACCGCTAGCTGAAGTTAGGATTCCAGACCTCTTTTGTTCTTTGCGTACCAGATACAGTCCCTGAGTTAGAGTGATGTCTCCTCGAGTCTTTATCTCCATTTTATCATCCCTTTATAAACAATTCGTGACATTAAGCTGATGGGTGTTGGGCTCTGCTCCTGCAATCAATCCATGAGTGACTTCCTATGCTAACATTTCTAGTGTCGTTGCCGGGGACGAAGTTGAATATTTTCCCCAGGATTGAATGACAACAATCAACTAATTCTGAAGGTGCATTAGATATCAGAACTTGAAGATTGCTACTGTGCACCTGGTGACTCCATTTTGTTGCCTCCACTAGAGCGAACCTACTGTTTTAATTGTGGCTTTCAGAGGCAGACACACGCAGTCTCATCCATAGCTACCTCTAGCTACACCTGAAGCTAACTCATAAGTGGTGCATAGAAAGGGAAAGAGCTCTGCAAAAGAAGTTTCCATCTCTGAAACAGGTAATACACCATCTCCTTCTGTAAGAACTCCTTTTTCTCCTCCTAAGTTTCTTGATAGACCTCCTTCAGAGGCTTCCCGTTTCCTGAATTTTGGGAGTGTTCCTGTTGAGTTTTCCCCTCCTGGTCTGGGACTAGAAGGAGAAACGCTTGTCACTCCCCTCTCCCCTGAAACTGTACCTTGGCGTAGACTCAGGACTGTATAAGATTTCCCCACTCCTACCTTTACTACTCCTGTGTAAAGAGAAGCACCTGCTGACTTGAGCTCGTTATCCTTCTCCTTAAGTCCCCTCTTGTTTTCCACTCCACTTCGGGACTCATTCCTAGTAGCCCCTTTGCGTACTCCTTCTCCTCCCAGTTCTCCTCCACCTAATATTCCTATGGTTGGTGCTAATCCCCCTCTCAATAGAATGGATGCCATAGTTGCTGCTAGATATGCTCCTTTAGTCCCACCCCATCCTATGAATCCTCTTCCTGTTGGGGATTACTTGAAATACGTGCCCAAGTTCACTGGGGAAGGAGACATAATTGTTGAAGAGCACCTGGCTGCTTTCTACAGTTATGCAGACAACCTTAATATTGAAAATGAAGATGTCTGGATGAGAGTCTTCATCCAGAACCTGGATGGCAAGGTAAGGAAGTGGTTTAGAGGATTGGCTTCAGGGTCTATTGCTAGGATTGAAGCTCTAGATAGTGCTTTCCTGAGACAGTGGGGAGATAGGAAGGACTTCATGTATTACATGAAAGAGTTCGGGTCTCTGAAAAATATGGATGGAGAGTCTGTCTCTGACTTCTCCAAAAGATTCAATAAAATGTATAATAAGATCCCTGCAGAGATAAATCCCTCAGAAGCCTCTGCCCAAATTTCCTATGCTGGTGCATTTGACCCTAATTTCTACCTTTTATTGAGAGAAAGAAGAGCCACTTACTTAACCCAAATGCAAGATGTGGCCATAGAAGTGGAATCCAACATATTAGCAACTGACAAACTGAGGAACAAGGCTGACGTAGACAGAAGAAAAGGAAGGACGGAAACCTCAACTTATGGATCATTGGTGCCTCATCCTCAAGTGGATGAGCTGACTAAGATGGTGAAGTCTCTGTCTGCAGAAATGGAGAGGATGAGGGTGGAAGGAAGGAAAACATATAAAAGCCCTCAGATCGCCAAAAATAAGGGAGGCTTCAGGAGGCCAAATAATTTTACTCCCCCTAATATGCAAAGAGAGAGAGGAAGAGATAGAGAAGACGAGAAAATTTAGGCCCCTTTTCAAAATAATTTTGTGGCTGAGGGGGAAGAAAGAGAAACAGATGAGCTTGATCCTGAAATCCACTGCTTAGAAGACACTCTTCCATTTCCTCATCTCACTCAATTAGCCTACGAAGAGTCTCTCATGGACAGTCAGCTAAATGAATTGAGCAAGGGAGACAAGGCTAGCGGCGAACGAGACAAATACAACCTGAGGTATGACAAGAGGACAACAACACCTGATATTCCTTAGCAGTACACTAGAACAGAGAAGCCCGCTAATGAAGTAACGAACAATCAAAGAGATAATAAGGATGAACCCCTCTCTCCCATTATCCACCATCATGTTCCTAAAATAAGGGAAATTCCAAAGCCTACATCTTCTTTTAATTTCAAGCATGAGATTCAAAAGATCAAAATCCTTGTGCCCCTTGTTATCACTCCAGGAAACTCTCCTAGGCTGTAAGTCGGAGATGCCTGGTAACTAACTCTTTTTGAAGCAATTTTCTAAATAATTGAAATGGGTTGTGGATCAAGGTGAATAACTAGAGGTTGGACTGTGTTTTTAGGACTGTCTAAAGATAAAAAAAAATCACAAGGCTTTCTAGCACCGTGGTCAGATAAAGTTTCATTAAATGGGGGAAAGAAAACAACTATTGAACTAGATTATGTTTCATGTCAACAAACACAATGGGTCTAACAACCAAGAAATAACTTATGATAATCAACTAAGACAATTAATCAGTGAGATGACAGTCACTGCAAATTGAATGAGCTTCAACAAAGAACTTCCACTCATAAGCTATAAAAGAACAGAAGAGAAAATCTGACAAAGAACTGAAAGAAGCTTGCAATTTTTTATAAAATAAGAATAAGTCTGAGTATTACAGTGGCAACATCATACTATTCCAAGTCGAACCCCTTAGAGCTCCAAATGTCTTTGGCTTTATATCCTCTTACAATCAGTTTCAGATCCTAAAACAATGGATCTGATATTCTAAAAATAGAAAGTCAAAACTAATTCACAAAAGGAGAGCTCCTCAAGATGAGGTCAACCTCTATATTTTGGTCTTCAAACATTGGTTGAAAGTTGATTAAGTGTAGCCTAGCCTTCCAAGGCTCTTTGATCTTTCCCTTTGAAAGTGGAATTCGAATTTGATGATGTGTGCCAAAAATCCCTATCATTTTTCCCTTGAAAATCACTAAATCTAGTCAAAAAATGCCCTTTTGACTTTCATCTCCAAGAATGGCCTTCAGATTTTGATTTGGTAATTCATAACCAGATTATTGAAGAAGGATTCAAATCATTCAAACCCAAAAATTCTTGATCTGGGCGAAAATTTGGCTATTCTGGCCTTGACAGCTTTCAACAGCTAACTAGTCAAAAATTCTGCCTTCTGCGCTATTGAAAGTGGGCAGATTTTCAAAATCAAATTTCTCGGTCATAAAAAGTCTGTTTTGCATGTTTAAATAGTCGATCGACATCTACAAATCCTGAAATTTCCAATGGTGTTTTCATATCTTCATTTGGATCTTAGGAAGCAAGTCAAATTTTCCTTGCAAGATTAGGCATCTTTCCTTCAAAAATGTTGGTGCGTTTTTGAGTGCTAACACCCCTCACCGAGCTAATCAAACATAATGAATTTAAAAAATGATTTTCTTAGATTTTACAATCTGAAGCCTCATTCCTTCCCACAGACTCTATAAACCTACAAGATGAGAAGCCAGCAGTCATCTTAGGTCCCATGGTAGAAGATAGAGACGATTCATCCCCTCCTTTCTACACATCCCTGAACATACATGATAAAGTACTGCACAACTATTTGATGGATTCAGGGGCCTCTCACAACCTCATGCCCAAAACCATCATGGAAGAATTATGGATAGAAGTCACCTGAGCATATCATGACCTCTATTCTTTTGACTCCAGGAGATTTCGGTGTCTTGGAGTTATTAAGGACCTGTTTGTGTCCTTGTTTCAACTGCCCATGAAAAGTGTGGTCATGGATATTGTAGTAGCTGATGTCCCCCCTAAGTTCGGTATGCTGTTATCAAGGTCTTGGATAAAAGGACTGGGGGGAACCTTGCAGATGGACCTCACATATGATACTATCCCAGTGTTTGGAGGAGAGCATAGAAGACTATACAGAGAAGCCCAATTGGCCTATATAATAAGTGATGAATCCAATCCCACCAATCATCCCATTTTTTCCTTGGACACTGATTTATGCTCCAGTTTACTACAGCTCACCCACGCCCCCAAGACTCCTCTACAAATCAGAAAGGATCCCACTACTTCCCATGAATTTCCTACCTTCATCACCCCAGTTTGGAAAATGTTCTTTGATGGAGCCTGTTCCCGAGAAGGGGCTGGAGCTGGGGTGGTTTTTGTGTCACCTGCTCAGGAGACCATATCCTTGTCGTATAAGATGGAATTTGAAGCCATGAATAATGTGGTAGAGTATGAATCTCTTATCCTAGGATTAAGAGCCGCAAGGGAAATGGGAATTCAGCAGGTAGTAGCGTTCGGAGATGCCGAGCTGGTAGTCCAGCAGATCAGGAGCGCTTATCAGGCCAAGCATCCTCGGCTCAGGAGTTACAGGAATGAGGTATGGGACATAATTTATAGTTTCTTCTCATCGTTTAACATTTCCTTCATCCCCAGAGAGGAGAACACAGTAGCAGATTCCTTGGCTACATCAGCAAGAATTTTCAAAGTACCCTTGTTGCCCAAACTGAGGTATGATGTAGAAGTAAAATACCGGCCCTCCATACCTGATAACGTCAAACATTGGAAAGTGTTTGAGGATGATATCAAGATAAAGAAATTCTTGGAGACTATCGAGGAGTTTTCAAAGCTACATATCGATCAAGATTCTGTCTCTAAAGAAAGGTTGGATGGGGGTGAGTTGCTGAGTAAAATAGCAAAACATGACATTATTCAGTTTCCTAGCAATCACATTCTGAGAGGACTGGTCCCATTAGAGAGATTGTTTGATGGGAGTGATGTGGCAGTAAAGGGGATAATTTCAGGTGATGATGCTGACACAACTGAGTGCAACATCAACACACAAGAGGAGCCTAAGTTTGTCAAGCTGTCAAGGAGTTTGACCAAGGAGTAGAGGGGTGAATATACTGATTTGTTGAGGGAGTTTGCTGATGTGTTTGCATGGACCTACGAAGACCTTAAGATGTATGACACATCTATCATTGAGCACAAGATCCCACTCAAAGAAGAGGTTAAGCCATTCAAGCAGAAGCTAATATAGATAAATCCTATGTTGCTACCTATCATGGACACAGAGGTGAAGAAGCTATTGGATGCCCGAATCATTGTCCCCTTGAGATATTTTGATTGGGTGGCTAATTTGGTTCCAGTAAGAAAGAAGAGTGGGGAAATCAGACTCTGTGTTGATTTCAGGAACCTAAACAGAAGACAAGGAAAGACAATTATCCCCTTCCCAACATGGAAGACATACTGCAAAAGGTCACTGGTGCATCCAGGATATCCATGATCGATGGATTTTCTGGTTACAATCAGATATCAATCATGCCTGAGGACAGGGAAAAAGCAACATTCACCACTCCTTGGGGCACATTCATGTATGCCAAAATGCCTTTCGGACTGATGAACGCAGGAGAAACTTTTCAGCGGGCCATGGACATATCCTTCATCGGAGAGAAGGACCAGTTTGTGGTAATATATCTAGATGACATCATGTTTTTCTCCAGGACAGATAAGGAACACTGCTGCCACTTGAAGGAGGTTTTCCTGAAGTGTCGAATGTTTGGCCTATATTTAAACCCCAAGAAATATTTGTTCGCCATGAAGGAAGGGAAGCTATTAGGCCATCTAGTGTCAGTAGAGGGAGTAAGGATTGATCCTATAAGGGTAGAAGCACTTCAGACCCTGTCACTTCCCAGATCTAAKAAGGAAGTTCAGGCCTTTTTGGGAAAGATAAATTTYYTGAGGAGATTTGTCTCTAATTTTGCTGAGTTGGTGAAGMACATCACAACCATGCTCAGGAAAGGAAATGAAGTGAAATGGACTAMTGAACCCAGGGAATCTTTTTCCCAAATAAATAGAGCATTGACTGAGGCACCTGGGCTAATCAGCCCCGATTATTCTAAAGATTTCCTGATTTTTTATTTTGCTTCTCGTGATACAGTAGCAACAGTCTTGTTGTAGAAAAATGGTCAGGGGTGAGAGAAACCTATTTCCTTCTACAACAAGGCATTGCGAGATGTAGAACTCTGGTACGAGATCATGGAGAAGCAGGCCTATGCCCTGGTAAAATCTCTCAAAGATTTCAGAGTCTATGTCTTACACTCAAAGATCACGACATATGTTCCTCCAGCCTCTGTGAAGGACATTCTTATACAACCTGACATAGACGGAAGAAGAGGTAAGTGGATCGCCAAGATCCTAGAGTTTTATCTGGAAATCAAGCCCACCAAGTTGATAAAGGGGTAGGTTTTAGCCAGGTTGCTGGCTGAATCCAATTACAGAGCCTTGGGAATTGACTTCATTAGCAAGCAAGCTGAGTCATCCGACTATCATTTCCAGAATGCCCTATCACTAGCGGCATGCACCTAGTACAAGGATATCTTGTATTTTCTGCGAGAATTGAGGCCTCCTGATGGAATGGAAAAGAGCAAGGCAAGGGATTTAAAGCTCAAGGCAGTAAGATATTGCCTCATCGACCAAACTTTGTACTAGAAAGACCCTTTAGGGGTATTTTTAAGGTGCTTGGACCCACAAGGAGCCCAACAGGTCACATTTGATTTCCATAGTGGACTTTGTGGGGGTCATCATTCCTGGAAGACCACAGCCCATAAGATCCTCCGAGCTGGGTATTACTGGACCACTTTATTCCCAGACGTCTGCAGAGAAATCAGAGCTTGCATTAAATGCCAGAAGTTCTCAGGTAAGAAACACCTTAAATCCCTGCCATTAAATCCTGTAGTGGTTTCAACACCCTTTCAGTAGTGGGGATTGGACTTCATCGGAGAGATTCATCCTCCCTCAAGTGGTCAACACAGATGGATCCTCACTGCGACAGATTATTTCACCAAGTGGATAGAGGTTGTTCCCACTAGGAGCACTTCCCACAAGGTAATCATTGGGTTTTTGGAGGACCTCATCACAAGGTTCGACTGCCCAAATAAGATTGTCATTGATAATGCAGCCGCTTTCGGGTCTGAACCACTAGTCAAGTTCTGTGAATAGTTCAGGATCAAACTGATTCACTCCACCCCATATTATCCATAGGGAAATGGCTTAGAAAAATCCTCCAACAAAAGCCTGATAAGGATCATCAAAACACTGTTGGAAGATAACAAAAAGGCTTGGAACTCGAAGCTGAAATTTTCTCTATGGGATGATCGGGTGACCACAAAGAGATCTATAGGCACCTCCCCTTTCCAGTTAGTATATGGAGCAGAGGATGTCTTCCCTTCTCAACTGGCCATTCTTGTGGCAAAATTCTTCCAGGATTATCAAGAAGAGCCCAATGACATGATCAGAAGAATTCATCAAATGGTGGAAGTCCAGCAGGTCAGAGAGAAAGTAATGGAAATAATTCAGGATCATTAGCAGAGGATCGAGCGGGTTTTTGATAAGAAAACTGAGAAGGAAGAGTTCTAGATAGGAGACCTGGTCCTAAAATGGGACGCTCCTAAGCAAGACAAGGGAAAGCACGACAATTTTGAATCCCTTTGGATTGGGCCTTTCAGAATCTCTGAAGTTTTCTCAAATAACACATACAGGTTACAAGATTTGGAAGGCGAAGAAGTTTTCAGCAGCCCAGTAAATGGGAATTTTCTCAAAATATGTTTTGCCTGAGCCTTCCATGGTTCCTGTGTTTTGTAAATATTGATCTTTTTCATTCGTTGTGTTTATTTTTCTTATTGTTTCGACTTAGTAAATGACTCCATAGCCCAACAACAAGGCACTGGAACTGCAAATGAGTCCTTAGAGCATCACAGGGATGACTCTATCCCCCATGGAGCCTAATGTTAGCAACATTTCTTGTCTTCAGCATCGGGATACACATGTTTGCAGGTTACTCGAGGAGTGCCCAAGAGAAGCGCATAAAGGAAGTCCTTTTGGACTTAAAATCAAGCGAGCGGGCATTTCATGCTTCAACAAAAATAATTTAGTGACAAAACCGATCAGCGATTGATGGGTAATTGCAGAGTAACCGAGTCGCGTCAAGAATAACACTTAAAGTTGAAGGAGGGCAACGGTCAAAATCCTTTAGGAGGCACTCGCGAAGTTATGAGGGCCTTTGATCGCGATCAGTACAAGCGCAATAGTTATTTCGTGAGCTCGGGGTTCGTGAGTTTGAAGGGCGGACCATATCCCTTTGGTTGCATGAAATTACGAGTTACGAAAGGTGCCCAGAGGAGGTCAATCTTCGCTGACCATCACGTCTTGGGATTTCACGAGGGGAGAATGCCAAAGTTTGATACTCCAACTCACGAAGCCGCGAGTTGCGAGAGGTTAAGGTTGGGCCCACAGCAACGTCGAGTGAATTTAGGACCATCAGATTTGAAGGATGCGGGGCGCTCAATTGGGTTGTCTCGATGTTTCACCCATCGCAACTCCAAAGTGAAAAAGGAAACTATGTTATGTTTTGATGCACGATATGCCGGGAAAGTCCCGGATCCGGGCCCACAAAGGTATCAGGTAAGTTCTAAGCCGTCAGATCTGGGGAAACGCGTGGCACCAACTCAAGCTATTTCGACGTTTCGCTCATCGCGATTCTAGGAAGCATGGATCAACTCCTCTTTATGCGTGAACGCCGAAATCATTTTGCAGATAGACACAGGGTCACGGCCCACAGTCATTTGGGAAATAAAGGAGCTAGGCGAAAAGGAGGCCAAAGGCACCGAGTCTAGTTGCCGAACAGATCATTCGATCTCCAGGTACCATCTCATATGATCTCATTCCTGACCTTCGCCTGAAGTAAATAAAGGTGAGAAGGGGTAGGTGAAACCTCTCCTCATACATTAAGCGTAAGGTATGGAAGGTCTAGCAAGCGGTCCGCTCGAGAAGGTCCTGTGTACCTAGTTCCTCAAAGAAGCCATGCCAAAGTCTTCGAAGAGACAGAAAAGTCTGCACACGCTAGCTCGACACATAATATCCCAGCTACCCTCCCCCTATAGGGACCATGCGCAATTAAGATGGAGACAGACAGAGAAAGACTGTACGAATTTGACTGAAAAGACACCAAGCCTTGGGTGTCTGGGCATGCCTCTGCTAGGCGAATTTCCTTGAGTATATAGGCTCAGTCCTTGTAATTTTGTAATCTATCGATGGTTCAACAGAGCTCCCGGTTGTAAAGTTTTAGAGAAGCATTGTTACTCTGGTTATGCATGGACTTTTGAGACTTCTTGCCTTATGAATGCTAGTTTCTTTTATGTCTTTGTTATATTTGGTTAGAGCAGCTTGGAATTGGAGGATCCAGTCGAGTTGTAGCTATTATAGGATGATGTATGTTGGATCACTGTAATAGTTGCATTGTCTCTAATCAGTTCCTGTGATTTTTCTCAACGCTGAGCGACTTGGAATTGGAGGATCCAGTCAAGTCCACCTTCAGTTTCTTGAGGCCCTGAACCAAGAGGATCTTGCATTCAGAGTCTTTCTTCTACAAACTGTTGAAAGCCTGTTGCCCAAAGCTGTTTATCCACCCTCCCTATCAAGTCTTCCACCTGCCCACCTTTTAATCAACCTGCTGGCTGAAGTTAGGATTCCAGACCTCCTTTGTTCTTTGCATACCAGATACAGTCCCTGAGTTAGAGAGATGTCTCCTCGAGTCTTTATCTCCATTTGATCATCCCTTTATAAACAATTTGTGACATTAAACTGATGGATGTCAGGCTCTGCTCCTACAAGCAATCCAGGAGTGACTTGTGACGCTAACATAATCGCGATTTCGCATATCACAAAATCGGCATTCTTGATGCATTGGGTTCTTTGCCTCCCCAAGTCATGATCCATGAAACTCTGATATGGTGTCCATCTATTGACATCACACGTGGATTGAAATGTGTTGAATACTGCCACGTGTCACTCTAATTCATGACTTACATGTGCCTGAAATGTTGAATCAGTATGACACTTTTCATTACCTGATTGTGCCACATGTCCCTAGCTGACGTGGTCTACTGTCGTGAGTTGGGTCGACGGTGATGGTTCAGTTTCAGTCGAGATTTGACACATCGCGATTTTGGGGTTCTTGATGTCAACAAACTTTGACATGTTCAACTCTTGATCCCTGAAACTTCGACAAGGACTGGGATCAATGGTCCATATTTGTCCTCGATCCAACGGTGGAGATTATATCAGGGTATCGCATATCATGATTTCGCGAGTCTTGTGGTTATTATTCTTTGACTTCTTCAACTCACGATCCTCGAAACCCTGACAGGGAGTCAGATCAACGGTCCACATAACCCCTTGAGATGGATGGTCCTCCTGCTTTTGGGATTTTATGAGCCCCTTTTCTCCTTGCACTTTAAACACCATGCAGGTTTTCCTCGATCCAATGGTGGTCAGATCCTATGCTCAGATCTAACACCTAAGATATATCCTCCTCTTTAGTGCATGCACTTCTTTTATTTATTCATATCTGATGGCCCTCATACTGTCGGGAATTTTGGATGGGATCCAACGATCAGCGATGCTTCTCCTCCGAGATTACACATACTTCTTACTTGGAATAATTTTGACTCTGTGTTAGTTCCTCCTGAGCCTACGTTCTTCCTGTTGGTCTATCGATGCACACTCTAATCCTGCCATCTTCACTATTGTACTTGCCATCAATGACAAGCATACTCTATCTGTTAAGCATTTTCCAACAATCTCCCCCTTTGGCATTGATGGAAACTAAGGCACCTGAATTCCTTTCTCCCCCTTTGACATCAATGTCAAAGAAGGGACATGCTCCCCCTGAGCTGCTGCAGTAATTTTAAGAGGTATTAGATTTTCAAACAATACAAAAATCCCCCTAACAGGATGGAATATTTAGGTGTGAAACGAAATGACACCCAGCTTCTGTCTGAGATATTCAAATGGTGTCTTGGCTAGGGGCTTAGTAAAGATGTCTGCAATTTTTTCTGTAATGGGAATGTAATGAACCTAAACAATCTTATTGGTGACCTGGTCTCTCAGAAAATGATATTTTACGGGAATATGTTTTGTCTTGGAGTGGAGGAAAGGATTTTTAGACACACTGATGGCACTAGTGTTATCACAAT
>JZKD02S1670646.1:319453-329821 GCA_000966675.3 Picea glauca
GAGATTTCGAATCTGGTTCATAGTTCCTTAACCGACAGTCAATAGATCTATGTCCAAAGTTATGACAAGTGTAGCATTCAACCTCATTATTCAATAAGTCAAACTTATTGTTGCAGTGTTGCCTACTTATTGATTGTTGATTTTTCCTTGCCCTCCTTAGTTGTATGTGTCCAAACTTAATTTGGCAATTTGGAATATGTGATGGTTTGTTACTTTGCTGTATCATTCTTTGCTGTGGCAGAAATTTATTCCTTGGAAATCTTAATTGCTCAAGTCTAATTCTTAAGGAACAATTTACAGCTTTGTGACCAAAATTAGAACAGTAGAAACAATATCCATAGAAAAATTCTTTGTACCTGGAAAATGGTTGTCTTCTTTGAACAAGATGATTTCTTTCTTGTTGATGACGTCTTTTAGTAGAAATAACAATGTTTCTTTGTCCTACAGATTTAGTCCTGACACCATTTTCTTTACTCATCCTGGGTTGTTGATTGTCTTCCTTTATTTCTACAGGTTTGTTATTGTCATTGGTTGTACTTTTGACAAACTTGATGGATTCTTCATTTCCTATCTTCTCACTACTTGATCCCTCTTCATAACACAAACCAGGTTTTATCTTTGGATTCCTTTGCTGATTCAGAATGGTGGTTAATCCTTCTGAGGCTTTGATACTTGTTAGATTCTGATTATACAAGGCATGAAACTTCTCCATTTCTTTCCTTGTTTTCACTACTTCTTGTTCTAATGATTCACATCTTCCCTTCTTTTCTGATAGCTGTTGTTTCAGAATCTCTTCGATTTTCTTTGCCTCTTCCAATTCTACCTTTAGTAGGACAAGGTCTTCACCAGGTTTTTTACTGTCTTTCTCGAACTGTATCAACAGTTGTCTTTGCTTTTTGTTCTTGATTCTTAGTCTGTCAATCTCTTCCAATGCATCGATCAGTTCTCCTTCCATGTCAACCACAAATTCTTCTTCATTAACGTCACTCCCTGTGTTATTATTGTCATAGTCCTCTTTTGCCATAAGTGTGAAGTCATTTAGTTTTTCTTCAATAGATGAATCATTATCCTCATCATTTGAAGGATCATCATCATTGTTTGCACAAAGACTCTTCTTCTTAAAGTTATTCTCTTTAAATAAATTTCTGTGTTTGAATTTCTGCTCATCATCACAAGTCTAATCCTTTCCTTTGTGGGGACATTTGTTTGCAAAATGACCTATCCTACCATAGTTAAAACATTTGAAGGGCAATTTACCTTTGTATTTGTTGGATCCCTTCTTCAGTCTCTTCACAAATTTTTCTTCAATTTCATTGGGCTCAGAATCCCCATTCTTGTCTTCTTTAAATGATGCATCTCTGGAGGTGGGTTTATATTTAACTATTCTCATTTCATATGAAGTCAATGTTCCAAGAAGTTGGTCAAACTACAAGGTTTTCAGATCATTAAGTTCTTCTATAGAAGAGACCTTCAGGTTGAACCTATCTGGGAGAGATCTCAAGATTTTCTGAATTAAAGAAGGTTCCCCAATTGTTTCACCAAGTGCCTTCATTGCATTTACCATTTCTTCTACTCTCAGAAAGTATTTTCCAATAGTTTCATCTTCCTTAATCTTTAGCTGTTCAAACTGTATTCTGTAGGTTTGAAGCTTTTCATCCTTTACCTTCTCATTACCCTCATAACTTTTAATGAGTTTGTCCTGCTCATCACCAGACTCATCATTGTTCTGCTGCATTTCATTGCTTTGTCTGCCTCATTGCCTTTCTGCACACATCACTTGCGCTATCTGTTCTTCCACTTTTTCTGCTCTGTGCACCATGTCCATTCACTACATAGTTCCTCTTCTGTCCTCTTCAGCTGCTGCACTCTCCTCCTTCTTCACACATAAATCACCTTTACCAACAACATTTACAACAACCTTCGATAGTAACAACAACAAAAACCCCCATTCTCTTCTCTGTACTGTGTATTTATAGCTTATGTGCACCTTGTGCATGCAATGTTCATAATTCCTCTGCATGCTAACTCCACGTCGTTATCCTCCACCTCTCGAATGTTCTGTCTGATCATCATCACGACTCTTCAACTTCTTTGGCAGTTGAGACTCTTTGTCTTCTTTGTGACAGTTGAGCTCGCCTTCTCTGTTTTAGTTACAGGCTTCCACGCTCATCCATCTATCAATCTCTTCTAAGAATAGTCTTCCTTCACTTGGACGAAGCTTGGAAACTCTTCATCTCCTCTAGCGATCACACAGTTGTCTCTTCAAATTCTCTAGCAGACGTCATCAATGGTTTCTGACAATTTCACTACATCGTGCATCAGTATCCATCCGATCTTGTTCAAATTCATCTGCGCCATTGGATATGAAGCGAGCAAATATGGACGTCCAGAATCTGTGCTCCCAGATATACGATTAGGATTAGATTCTAGAGCCCCCTTGCCATTCTATCTTTAAGAGGATGGGGGGGTCCGAAATTGGGCGCGCATCTCTCGAGCGGTCAGGATTAAAGAACCTACATCAACGACGCTCAAGCGATTTCAGACCCCCCTTGCCTTTTTTTCTTTAATACGGGGGGGAAGGGGGGTTCACAATGGTGGAGTATTGATGAAGGGACCCACTCCTATCGTGTCACCTTCTGTATCATTCTCCACTTGACCCTGCGACAAGGCTCAACTCCTCCTTGTCCTTTGACATCTGTCCATCTCTCGCTGATGTGACCAAGGGTTGTGACCACAGCCTTATGCATAAGGCGCTTTCACGATTTCGCATTTTGCGAGTCTAGAGATGAGGCATCTCGACTCTCCAAGTTGCGATCCCCGATACCTCGAAAAGGTGTGGGATCAATGGTCCCAATTAATGCTTGGTCTGACGGCTCAGATCATTTTGCGATTTCGCATATCGCGATTTTGACATTCCTGTGGTGAATGTTCTTGTCACTTCCAAATCCCGATCCATGAAACTTTGATATGGAGTATGATCAACGGTTTAGATCCGATCTCTATTTAACAGCTGCGATTGAATCATGATTTCGCATATTATGAAATCAGTATCCTTGATGCATTGGGTTCTTTGCCTCCACAAGTCGTGATCCGTGAAACTCCGATATGGTGTCCATTTGCTGACATCACACGTGGATTGACACGTGTTGAATATTGCCACGTGTCACTCTGATTCATCGCTTACATGTGCCTGAAATGTTGAATCAATCTGACACTTTTCATTACCTAATTGTGCCACGTGTCCCTAGATGACATGGTCTGCTGTCGTGAGTTGGGTCGACGGTCTAGATCACATCTTGATCTGATGGTTCAGGTTCAATCGGGGTTTCACACATCGCGATTTCGGGGTTCCTGATGTCAATAAACTTTGAAATGTCCAACTCTTGATCCCCAAAACTCCAACAAGGAATGGGATCAACGGTCCATATTTGTCCTCAATCCATCGGTCGAGATTATATCGGGGTATCGCATATCACGATTTCACGAGTCCTGTGGTTATTATTCTTTGACTACTTCAACTCGCGATCCTTGAAACCTCGACAGGGAGTCGGACCAATGGTCCACATAACCCCTTGAGCTGGATGGTCCTCCTACTTTCGAGATTTTTTGAGCCCCTTTTCTCCTTGCACTTTAAACACCATGCAGGTTTTCCTTGATCCAATGGTGGTTGGATCCTGTGCTCAGATCTAACGCCTGAGATCTATCCTCCTCTTCAGTGTGCATACTTCTTGTCTTTATTCATATCTGACATCCCTCATACTATTGAGAATTTTGGATGGGATCCAACGATCAACGACGCTTCTCCTCCAAGCTTACACATCCTTCTTACTTGGAAGAATTTCGACTCTGTGCTAATTCCTCTTGAGCCTACGTTTTTCCTATTTGTCTATCGATGCACACTCTGATCCTGTCATATTCACTATTGTACTTGCCATCAACGACAAGCATACAATATCTATTAAGCATTTTCCAACAAGAGGGTGGGCAGAAAAAAAGAAGCAGCAGTGCAGAAGAAGCAACAACAACAGGATGGAGTGGATGAATAAATCTAAAGGATGATTTGGGATCCAGGAGGATTTCCAACAGTTGAAAGGAGAAGCTCATGAGAAGGAGGTCATGAATTTTGCAGCTGAGGAGTTTGATGCAGGAGCATCTCTCCACGTCATCCAACCAGCAAGCCAACCACGTTGAGCACGTGCATTCAAGCTGAGGAGAGGCACAACCTCATTTGAAATTTGAATTTAATGTAATTAAATGTCTAGGCTAGTGAGCTATAGAGTCGTGCCTTTGTGCAAGCTATAGATAAGATTGGCATTTAATGTTTGTAAGGCTGAGATCTAGATCCAAATGCAGACTAGATAGCCCATTCAATGCAATTGAATAGGGTAGGTAGATTGGAGGGAAGAGCTCGAAGAGCCCCCTCAGGTAAAAGAGATTTTGATATCTCATTTTAGGAGTTAGTTAAGGTGGAGAAGAGGAGAGCTAGAGAGAGCTCGAGAACACCTTGTAAATACAGGCATTTTCCATTTTAATACAAAGAGCAATTTTTCCTACATGTATTATGTGTTATGTGGATGTCTGTGAGTGTTATTTTATGTTGTAGATGTATAATGTAGTTGTGAATTTGCAGGAGTGTTTTTTATTTCAGGGTTTAAGGTCTTTGAGGCTTCACACCAGGAGGGTGTGACAGAACACTGTGGGTTCTGATAGCCATGCACAGAAGGTGCATTTATGAACACTGCAGGTTCAGACAAAGATGTGTTGCGGCACAAGAAATGGAGAAAACAACTCAGGAGAAGACCTCAAGGTTGTTGAATACCTTGGAGGCAAGGCTGTGAATGAGAGACACAGTTGTAGACAGAAGCTCTGAGGAGTTCTTTAAAGCTCTACCAAGTGGGCATTGAGCACAGGCACAAGGTGTATTTGAAGGAACTTTGTTGTGAGTTCTTAAGAAGAACCAGAATCACTGAGGATTCTGAGAGCTCTGCCAGGTGGGCATTGAGCAGGTGCATAGAGGCATAGGAGAAAGGATATAGAATTGTTGAACGTTCTATGGAGAAGATACTCCGCCAGGAGGGCGTCGAGTATGTATGTAGACAGGCACAAAGGAGATAAGAGAACTCTTTGAGTTTAGGAAGTTAGAGGAAGAATCTGCTGAAGGATATTCACAGGGTTGTTGAACATCCTGGAAGGCTCAGCAAGAGGTTTCTAGAGTGAAGGATAGCCAGGAGGGCATCCATATTTCTCCATCTGAGGGAGAGAGGAAGAAAGGATTTATTTTCTCAGAGATCTAAGTGTTTGAGAAGCTCAGGAGAGATAGCACTGTGCATGGATGAAGACTTTGCAGAGGCACATAAGTCAAAAGAATTGCTTGGGGATTCGAGAGTAAAATCTCAGGAGGAGTTAGCATTTTTATATGCATAGCAGAGTTCAGAGTCTATACCTCACAGATAAGAAAGGAGCAAAGGTTGAGGCCCTTGGTTTTGAAATTCTCCCAAGTCTGGGAAGAAGGAGTGTGTAATCTCAGGAGGAGCACAGTAGCCATTGGATCGGTGGAGGAAAGAGATCTAGACCATTGGTTTCTACGTCTAGGAGGAGATCAGGAGGAGTGTACAAAAGGGAGAGATTGAAAGCCATTGGATCTCATTCAAAATTCTGTCATTCGTTGGATCGGGAGAAGATGCTCAGAGTTTAGTCTCTAGAGTGTGCACAGGAGAAGGAGATCGTGGACCATCGGATGTTCACACATAATCTCATAAGCTGTTGAATCGGGAGAAGGCGTGCAAAGTTTAGCCTCTGGAGGAGCACACAAAAAGGATGGATCCGAACCATCATATCTTGAGCAGATACCCATTAGCCATCAGATTGGATAGGATATGCATGAGGTTTACCATCGAGATTTCAACCATCGGGAAATTGAGAGTCATGAGGACAAGAAAGTCGAGACACTTCAAGTCTCGAAATGCCGGGAAGGTCTGGACCGTCCGTTGGTGGAGACACGTGGTGGAGATCGAGGCGTCAGAGTTGGGAAATTGGCATTACCATGGACAGGAGATCGGGTAAGTCCACTTTGAAAACCCCAGCATAATCTGAGCCGTCCATTTGGGGAGACAAGTGTTAGAAATCCGAAGGGAGTCGGGATATTCGGCATCGAGAAATCGGAGTTCCTGAGGTCGAAAGAGTTGGGACATCACAAGTCTTGAAATCCTGGAGAAATCATGACCGTCCATCAGAGGAGGACACGTGGCAACAATCGGTGCCATCGGGGAAAGTCCCTATAGGAAGTTGTTGATCGGCATTTGGGTCATCGAGATATCGGGAATCCTAGTGACAAAGTGTTTATGCATTTTGGAATCGCGAAGTCTGGAACCCTGATAAGTGGGAGCCAACTGTCAGCATATCAGGGAAGGAAGAAAGCTTCATTGTGTGGGGGCCAACTGTCAGCATAGCGGGAAGTTGGGATTTGGATGATCGAGAATCCCATGAGCAATTGCATTTTGGCATTGAAAACCCCAAAACCTCGATGAGGGATAAGACTACGGTCATGGGGGATAGTGGTCATGTGGTCCAGGAGCCTATCCAGGAGGGCTAATGCATGAAGGGTGTGTTGGGATTCGAGAGATTGCGAATCCTGAGGATGATTGCATTTCAACATTGGAAAGATCAAAACCCCGATGGGGGACAAGGCTGTGGTCTTGTGATATAAGGGTCACGTGGACCAAGAGCTTAGATTGGAGGGCTAATGGGGATTGGAGAGCATCGGGAAGTTAGAACCCAAAACCCCAACAGAAAGACATAAGACTACAGTCTTATGAGAATGGTCATATGGACCAGAAGGCATAGCCATTGAGGGCTAAGTCCGGAAGAGAGCTCATTGGAGTTCGAGGATTCAAGAGGACAGTAACTCTTGATGACGGGGAACGTGAAACCACGAAAAATTGAAATTAAGATCAAGAAAAGAGTGTCTTCATGTGCAGAAGGCCGTGTAGGTGAATGAAGGACCTGTGGATCGGGTTTCAACAGAGATTCCATCAGAGGAATCATAAGAGCTAATTTGGCTCGAAAGGTGAAGAGAGAGCGATCTTGAGAGCGGGTGAGTTGAGGAAAGGCTATCTCTTGCATCATCACCCTTCAAAAATATCATATTCAACATAGAATGACTACACCATACCACCCCCAAGCCAATGGGCAGGTGGAAAGAACAAATAAAGTAATAGAAGCCATTCTCACAAAAACAGTGAAGGAAAATAGAGAGTATTGTTCCCACAGGCTCCCTAAAGCATTATGGGCCTACAGAACTACCTGGAGAAATACTACAAGATTCTCTCCCTATGAATTAGTCAATGGAAAGAGTGTTGTATTTCCTGTGGAATTTGAAATCAAAAACTTAAGGATTGCTTTAGCTATCAACCTTGATTTGACCGATGCACAGATAGCCAGGTTGCAGTAGCTCAATGAATTGGATGAAAAAAGACTAGATGCCATTCATTAGACAACTATGATTCAACAACAAAGATCAAAATGACATGACAAAACTATCAAGCATAAGCAATTCCAAAAAGGTAATTGGGCCCTACTGTACAACTCTCGGTTTAAAGAATTTCAAGGGAAACTATGTACAATATGGCTTGGACCCTACAAAGTAGACACTGTTTTCCCAAATGGAACAATAAGGCTCCTCACAATCAATGACTCTAAAACACCATTACTTGTAAATGGTCATCATCTCTGTCTGTACCAACACCCTATTTCCAAAGAATATTTTAAGGCTACATGTGTGGCAGACTCTCATTACCTCTTTTTAGAGGGGGCTCCTACCCCTCATTGCAATTAATTCTTTTAATTTAATTTCTTTAGTATTATATTAGATTTCGTTTACTAATAATACCTGTCAAGAAATACCATGTTGCAATTGATTTTTGCAGATTCCCGATCAAAGCACAGGCTTACTAAGAAAGGACAATCCTACTTCAAGAAGAGGCAAGCTTCCCCATTGCTAAGACACCATTGTTCAACAACCCTTCACCATTTTCCCATTGCTGAAACACCACTGTTCAACAACCCTTTGCCATTTTCCCATTGCTGAAACACCATTGTCCAACAACTTTTTGCCATTTTCCCCATTGCTGAAACACCATTGTCAGCAAATTTTCACCATTTTCCCCATTACTAAAATACCACTGTGCAACAACTTTTCACCATTTTCCCCATTGCTGAAACACCATTGTCAGCAACCTTTCACCATTTTCCCATTGTCGAAACACCACTATTCCGCAATTCTTCACATTTTCCCATTGCCAAAACACTATTGTTCAACAATTCTTCACATTTTCCCATTGACGAAACAACACCATTCAACAATTTTTTTTCCCTTCTTTCTATGGCTGGAACACCACTTCCTCAGAGTATTCTGCAACATCACTCTTCAACAAATATTTCTCTATTCTTCCTATGGCTGAAACACCAACTTTTCAGCATTCTCTGTCAATAAGATTTTGCGCTCTCATACTACATTTTTTCCTTCCAGCAAACAAATCGATGATACAATTCCTCTAACAAATCAAAAAGTCTTCGCCATGGCTACTGTAGAACTATTATGGATAGGCACTATATTTTGTTTGAAGTAAAAATCAAAAGGTAAAGGTGAGGTATGTAAATTTTATGTAAATACAATTAAGCTATAGTTAATGAGAGGATTCCAACTCATTATTACCACTCATGTAAAATCATTATTAGCCTCACTTGAAGGGGGGGAGGAAATATCAAACTTTTATACCATCATTTCACACAAATTAACCACCGCCATTCCTATTTACCATCCTTTCATTTATTTCACCACCATTTGCATGCCTTCACTCGAAAAACTCACTCTGCACAGAAGCGGTTACTCGACTCTTTGATGCTACATTTTATTGAGATGTTAGCTATGGGGGGCCCTATTATATGGTACAAACCTACCACGACAACCCTGCTAGAAATGTATCCAGAAGTCTATCAAATTTCTCTGCAGGCAGGATGGCTCGGTTATTTTTAGAGGCTCCAAGGGTTTGATAAACAAAAGGTTCTGCTTTTTTCTCGAAATCTCCAGGAAGATCATTCCATTGTTCAAGGGGTTCGCATTTCAGTTACAGAAGAGGATATAGTGCAGTTTTCGGGTCTCCCTACCAATGGAATTCGCCGGTTCAATTGCAAACATATCATCCTCAATGCCAAACAGGATTTCCTCTTGCCAGGGGAACAAATTGAACCCAAAGGCCGGGGTGTCGGACTTAGCTCGTTGCCACCTCCATGGCCGAAAGTTGCAAAATTTGTCAAGCACTACCTTACCTGTGAAGGATGATACCAGGTAGTCTACCAGTTCGATTTTGTCCTGTTGTCTCATTTACGACATGCTAGATTGGTGAACATTCCTTATTATCTGCTCAGATGTCTTAAAAATATGTCGCTCTATTGTAAAAAGGCTAAAGATCCCACCCTTTCACTCACCCATCACCGTCTCGTTCAATTACTTATCCAAAAGGGTTTTTCCCCAAAAAAACCTCCACTAAACAACCCACCCATAGAACCCCAAGAAGCTGTTGAAATTCCTGAAAATCTTCAGGAATAACAACCACAAAACCCTCTAGACCCTTCGGAAGTACCAAACAGTCCACCTACAGACCCAGTCAATCCAATTAAACCCCCTACCATACCAAGCCCGCCCCACATTTTACCAGAATCATCCACTCCCACCGTTCATATTCTTAGCAATGATTCTAAACCAGACAATTCTCCCTATCCCATCATTGAGGAAAATCCCCCACGCAAACGAAAGAAAATTCCTTTCTTTCCGCCCTTTTTACAAAGAAAATGAACAAGGGCCTCAACAAGGGCAACCACTATTTCCATTGCCCTAAATCCCCAACCCATCCAATTAAAACCCCGTGCACCTCCAACCTCCCAAATTCTAGAATCTTTACCTATTCCACCCACGGGCACTAAAACACAAGAACCAGAGGCCCAGTGTGTTGCGACATCATTCGCTTTAAATCAAGTAGCTGAAACACAAGAACCAACTACTCATTCAGTAGCTGAACCATAAGAACCAACTACCCATTTGTTAGCTGAACCACAAGAACCAGCTACCCATTTAGTAGCTGAATCACAAGAACCAGCTACTCATCAAGTAGCTGAAACACAAGAACCAGCTACTCATCAAGTAGTTGAAACACAAGAACCAACTACCCATTTAGTAGCTGAAACACAAGAACCAGCTACTCATTCAGTAGTTGAAACATAATAATAGTTATAGCTGTCACATAAGAACCAGCTACAACTGAAACAAAAGAACCAATTGTTGATATTGATACCAAGATATAGGAGTCAGAT
>JZKD02S1670646.1:332327-393952 GCA_000966675.3 Picea glauca
GAATGATCCCAAAATATCAGGGAATCCAGTACTAGGATAACCATTCGAATGCCATCTCATCCTTCTAGAAGATTCCCTTCTAGAAGCATTGAGAATTCATCTTTTTCCTTGCTTTGGAAAGAGTTTTCACCCTAGTAGTTCAACACAGTGTGAACTTCTCACACCCTGTCTTAAGGAAGCCTGTGAGAATCATGCATTCTCACAGGTAGATATACTAGTGTCTTGCGAACAATCCTCAAAAATGTAATTTCTGGAAAGAGATGAAGGTAACTTTTCTCAGGAGAAAGTTCTAATGAAGAGCCTGAGTACACCATCATCAATACATCATCATGATGACCAAAAGCATGGGTAACAGAATGCCCCCCAAAGTATGAGGTTGGAACCAGTGACAGCCGATAGACTTTGTAAGTTGCATGTGTGTATCGGGAACCAGGAGCACACCTAATTGGAAACCTATGAACAACCAAGCATATGCAGAATATCATATATACCCATTCTAAGGTAGGCATTCCCATACTCAGATCACAGACTGATGACATTATAGACATGGGTCATGGCCACCAATCATACACTGTGGATCCATGTCATCAAAATATAGCATAGCCATCGAAATACACTGTGGATCTATGCAAGAAATTTCAAATCAAGACGACATAGCCACGAAACATACACAGTGGATCTATGTGTCACAAATTATACATACTCCATCGCAAACTGGATCACAAAGATGATATCCAGGGTCTTCAATCCCGTCGCTCTAAGTATGAATCTAACCATGTGGTTACATGTGTTGAAGTCGAACATGGTAGAAACCACTTGATTACCGTTCATTGATGAAACCGTTAACAAGTGCGAGGGAAATCACCATTGATTTCAATGACTCCCAAGGTACTATAGTATAATCCATTGAGTGTGAATAAATGAGTTGAAGTCCAACATCCAATGGAATCTTTCGATTAGGGCTCAATGATGTAAACCCACTGTCGAAAGTGAGGAAACCTATAATTGAGGCATGCAAGCTCCAAGGTACCAAATAATTTCTAAGTCTTGATTCCGGATAATGAGCTGAAGTCAATGGAACAAAACTCGTCATAGGAGGGCCTTGATGTATCCATCATCAATGACATGAAATGAGTAACAGATTTTGAAGGTGAAATAGAGTATGATGTGAACTGGACTGGACACAGAGAAGGCCGACATGGAGAGAATGGATAACTACAGATGGCCGACTCAATATAGGTTTCAAATGGACTCTCTTGAACATATGAATGACACGACCAATGATTTGGCAGCATTGACTCAAAGATGACACAAGAAATGACCTTGTAGCAAATAGAATGAGAGACAAATGGATTTCCCAAACCGGCTTCAAATGATGAATAGGGGGTGTCATGTTCAAGAGCGACACTTACTGCCAATTAATACGACGATGAAAACATATCCCTTTCCCAAATTTTCCCCCACCATTTCTAGCGAGTACCTCTTTATTTTTATGCAATCTTGAGGAGGATAACATATGCTTGTTGATGTAATCTCATCCTTTAAACAAGTCCCTCGGAGTATGTTTAACGAACCTTAAGAAGGAGTGGTTCGGTCCCATCAAGGGTCTGTTAATGTTTGTTTAACGAGTCTAGAGACAAAAAAATTGAAAGTTTTTCAAGATTATAGAGTTTGGAAAAACACTTAAAAGAGAAATCTCTCAGTTCCTTTTTCGTAAAATAGTCTAGACGAGACCAAAAAAGAGATAAATTATCGCTCACCAGATGCTTACTTCAAATACTTTATCGAGCGTGAAAATAGCAAGGTCGCTCGACGATCTTTTCATGTTTAGAGAGTCTAAAAAGAGTTTAAAGAGGACTCCAGGGGGGTTCCTTTTTCATATAACTTGTTGATCCAGAAAAAGTGATAAAAGTATGCTCGATCACGTTCTCATGTATTTATGAGTGCAAGAACGGACAAAAACGACGCTCAAGGTTTTATGTAAAAACCATAAAAAATAATTGAAACACACGATGTAAAAGAAAAACTATGTCCATATCCCGATATTTGATTATCAAAGTCATCACGCCCGCAAGAGTCCCACTCAACATGACATTAGGGATTAGGGTTTAATATATAAATAATCATAAAAAACCAAAATGATATAGTAAAAGTAAATAAAAGGAGTAAATACTTTTTTACGACATCATTTTACATTTCCACTATTGAGCTCCAAAAAACCCCTCTTTTACCCTCTTTTACCCTTCGAGTTCAGCGTCACATTGCAGGAGATACAAGAGATCATTCAGTGAGCCATCTATGACAGTTAGGTAAGCTCTTCGTCCTGAACATTTTCATGGTTTAATTTTGAAATTTCATTGGTTAAATTTCAATTTTTAAGTTGATTTTCTAAACCCTACATGCATGCTGCCATTCTCGCAGGCAACCCATAAGGGGCCTGCGAGAATGATGTGTTCTCGTAGGTAATCCTTACGCCACCCACAAGGTTCTCGCATTATGCACACAGGGCACCTGTGAGAACCACAAAGCCCAATTTTTTTTAAAAAAATTAGCCAATGAAAAAGTTCCAAAGCATGAAAAAAAGTTATTAATCCTCTTATTGTGCTCCTTGTGCAGATAATTGGCCATCACCATGGTACTTGAGTGGCATGAAAGGGAACATGAAGAGGATAATGCAAAGGCTGAAAATAATCCACTGACCATAGCTTCTTTGAGAGATTGTGGACTCTTAAAGTACTTTCGTATCTCGGGCATGAGGGCCCAAGTCAGACTATTAGAATACCTAGTACGTATGTGGGACCCTGATCAACAGGTATTTCATGTGGGGGCTCACACACTCTCCTTAGACATTGACGAAATTTACTTTTTGACGGGATTTTCCAGGCACGGGTACTATGTTAGCTTGATCGGTAGTAGAGGTGGTGGGCTAAAGATAAGTGAGTACTGCAATTTATACTGCGTACCTGACGCTGAGAGAAATAAAGGAAAAGTGGCTATCTGGGGGTACAAGACTTGACCCTCCATACTATCCTTTTCACTATAGCTCGGATGGCCTAGAGTTCTGCTCCTCACATGGCATTACAGAGCTATTTCCAGTACGATATTGAGTGTACTGAGCCTCGAGTGTTCAACTGGGAAGATGTTGTGTTGCACAGTATAAAAAAGCAATTAACCAAATGTAGGCGGGGTGAGCTAAAGCAATTCGGGTATGGATCTTTGCTAGTATCCTTCTTCCTTGAGCGGGTTCCCATACTGAGATTGCAGGTTGGGTGGAATATACCAGGTCCTAGGGATCCGAGGATGCTGAGATGGTGTCGGCTCATGGCCCGACACGTAGCAGGACCGATCGTCAAGTACGATGATATTTTCTTTGACTGGCTTCAAACCCAGATGTTGATGGTTGATGAGTATGCTTATGCCAGGTTGGATTTTTGAGGAGATCTGGAATTAGCACTGCCTGAGGATACTCAGTGGGGTGACCTTGGTAATAAGTACATGCATTTTTCTYTTTTTAAATGTTTTTGAATTTTTAATCATATTCAAATGTTTTTGTTTTATATATTCATCCAAAGACTAGTACAAAATCGTTTGTTGATAACACAGATGTTGGACCGTACARACCTCCTGACACTTCTCCCATCCATCRAAGAGGAGAGGTAGTGGCAACACCATAGTATGATGAGGATTACCAAGTGGTGGAATAGAATCTAGAGGGCCTAACTGCAGACATTCCAGACATGACTCTAGAAGAGGTTCCATGACGTGATCAATGTCATACTATAGGGGTATCAGCGTCTATGAGTCGACTGATCCATAGGGTTGGTAGGGCAGTTGTGTGTTACCGTGAACGCCATCCATGACGTCACATTGTAGAAGCTATAAGCTTCATTTTTTTGACATTTTGGTCTTCGGACAAACCTTTTGTAAAAAACCTTTTGATCATTATATATATAGATGACTTCTATCGGTTTACTTTATATTGTGTGAATTTCAATGTGTTTGATTCATAAATGATTCAAATGTCTGTCCAATACATAATTAGCCAACGCATCTGTTAATGTATTTAGACATCTAGGAATATCCTGATATTCAATGTGATCAAAATAACATTTCAAGAGGCGAATTAGMAAATACACCCGTAACAAAGTAGGACTTCGAATAGAGTAGATATTACTTAACTGCAGTACTACAAGCTGCGAGTCAAGTCGCACAACCAAATGATRAATTCTGAGCGAGATAACATCAACCAATAATTCAATCACGACAATATACTCTGCAATATTGTCGGTCGCATGGCCGAGACACACACCTCGTAAAGATACAAGTTTGTTTGTTGGGGCATAGATTTCCCATGCAACAGAAGCAAGGTTCCGAGTACTACGGCTAGCACCATCACCGAAGCCAATATAGGGTAGCGAAGACTCTGACATCTAGAAATCAAACACAATGTCACATAAGGGCAAAGACCAGATAATGACCAAAAAAAACTATAGTAACACACACAAGGTATGATACATTAAAAATAAAATTACTTGTGCAAAAATGATTTATGCATAGTACTTCTTCAACTACAACCCATTCCTGGGTTCACTCAAAGGGATACCATCATAATCTACCATCTCATACGCTCCTTTTTCCAAAACTCAGTGAATAATATAAGGACCTCACCACATGGGTTCGAATTTCCCAGATCCTAACATATCTCGATCCTGTTCATAGAGAATAACAAGATCAACTTCAGAGAAAACACAAGGCTTGACATGTTTGTCTTATTGGGCCTTGACACATTTTTTCTGGGCTTCTATTATTAGAGTGGCATCACATCGAGTTTCATCTAATCGCATAAGATACAATAGACGTTCTTCTTCAGCAGAAGTGTTGGGTAAGAGTTCAATAGCTAGCTTTAGAGAGGATATCTCACATTCTATAGGAAGAATGAATTCCACACCATAGACTAATCGAAAAGGCGTAAACCCAGTAGTGGACTTGACAGATGTCTTGTATGCCCATAATGCCAAAAACAACATTGTGTGCCAACTTGTTTTATGAATTCCTATCATCCATTGAAGAATAGTTATGAGAACTTTGTTGATCGCTTCGACTTGACCATTAGCTTGTGGATAATAGGGCGTTGAGTTATCATGGTGAAGACCCAACTTCTCCGTAAGTTCAGACATCATAAAATTCCTAAAGTGGCTGCCGTGATCAGTGACGATAGCTTGGGGGACACCAAAATGAGATATGACATGATTAAAAAGAAACAAAGTTGTGGTCTTTCCAGTATTATCGAATGTCGGCATCACCTTGGCCCATTTCGTAAAATAATCAACAGCTACAATGATGTAACCATGCCCCCCGACTGAGTGAGGGTGACATGTCATGAAATCAATGCCCCATTTTGCAAAAGGACCAACTGAGACCACAGGATGAAGAGGAGCAGGATGTGACTAAATTTTATGATTGTAGGTCTGGTAGGCATGGCATTTCTGAATGACAGTAATGCAGTCGTTAAACAAAGAAGGCCAAAAATACCCTACGTGTAAGATCTTCTAGGAAGTAGCATACCCAGACATGTGACCACCACATGCTCCGGAATGGCAGTCATTCAAAGCTTTCTCGGCTTCATCGAATGTTAAACAACATCGAAAAATAGAGTCAATTCCTCAACAGTAAAGAGTATCCCCAAGGATAATGTATTGACGAGCTTGATAGTGTATGCAACGTCGTTTAGTACTAGACAAAGCAGGCCAAAAAGTCTGGGTTTGGAGATATATAATGTTATCCCCATACCAAATATCATTAGTGCTAATAAGGAAAAGAGATTCGTCGGGTAATGAATCTATTGCTACATTTTCCATTGCAGAATGAGGAAAATCGCATATCAACTCAGCAAAAACTAAGGATTTCTTTGACTTGGTGCGATCAAATTCCAAGCCAGACTCCTAGAGTATGACAATCCATTTGGGGTATTTGCCCCCAAGAAATTGACGTGTCAAAATATGTTGCATAGGGTTGCAATGAGAAATCACCATAGTTTTCTGTGAGAGGATATAGTGCCGGAAGCGTTGGACAACTTGAACAACAGCCAAGGCCAATTTTTTGACATGTTGATACTTGATTTCAGTTGGTGTGAGACTCTGAATCAAGTAGTAAATAACATGTTCATCATACGCATCATCCTCTTGGACGATAACCATGACAATAGTGTACTCCGAGGCAGCAAGATAAAGGAAGTAATCGGGAGGAAGGAAAAGCAGGGCTCACGTTAGGGATAATTTTAAATCTTCAAAAGCATTGTTGTCAATGGTATCCCAGACGAACTCTGAATCTTTCTTTAACAGCCACGTAAAACCACGAGTGATCTCGGCGTAATTAGGGATAAAACGATGAAGAAAGTTTTCTTTCCCCTGCAAACTTTGCAATTAGCGTAGTGTAGAAGGAGGAGGGAGATTAAGAATCGCCTCAACCTTAATAGGATCCACCTGGATCCCTTGATGCGAAACAATAAAACCTAGAAGATGGCCAGATTCTACGCAAAAAACACACTTATGAGGATTTAAACGTATATCATAGAATCAACAATGAACGAAAATAGCCCAGAGGTGGGTTGGGTGATCAACTATGCGCATAGAATGAGTAGGTAAATCATCCAAATAGGGTTGAACGATATGTTTGATATCATGAAAAGCATAAAACATAACACATTGGAAAGTGGCACCTGCATTCTTAAGTCTGAAAGGAAGTTTCCGATAGGCAAAAGTACCCCAAGGACAAATAAAAGCAGTCTTATGTTGGTCCTTGAGAGCAATTTTAATTTGATTATAGTCGGAGAAACCATTCATGAGAGAGAAGATTTCACTTCCGGCACAGTCATCGACAATCTGGTCGACGAAGGGGGTAGGAAAATTTTCTTTGGGACAAGCTTTATTAATATCCCTATAATCAACACATACACGAATACTACCTCCTTTCTTGTCAATCAGGACAGGATTGGAAACCCATTCTGTAAGAGCCACTGGATAAATAAAGTTGGCCTTCAAAAGTTTTTCAACTTCACGTTTGATAGCAGCCACTTTACGTGGGTGAACTAGACGAAGGCATTTCCAGACGGGTTTATCTCTGGGGTATGTCTTTATCTCATGTACAACAATTGCAGGGTCGATACCCGACATCTCTTCATAGCTCCAGATGAAGATGTCACAAAATTCTTTGAATAGAGACGTATAAGTGACGATTTTGTCAATGGAACACGAAGCACCAATATGGACATTTTCAATAATCCCAGGTTTAATGGATATGTCAATGGGAATTGTGGGCGAGATATTAATTAAGTTCCCTTCAGCAAACACATTGTGTGTAGTCACGGGAACCGTCGAGATGAAAACAACGGTCGACGGAGTCAAAATCCGTTGATAATTCTCAAGAGTGTGTTGTTCCAGAAATAGTATGGAACGATGATGCCCATCGTCCCAAGGGGTGTCTTCCATGATGGACATAATCATCTTGTCAGTGGGAAAAATAACATGAAAAGGATCAGTAGACAACTCATCAAGAGAGGGGGTAGAATATGTTGTCGATTGAATGGTCTAATAGGTAGATTCCACCGGACTTAACAACATTGCGTCGCCGAAGCAAAGATGATCTCCAAGGTCAGGGACAATCCAAGGGTCATGTGATGTAGGAATTTCATGAGGCACGGTGGAGATCATGTTGATAGAAGCAACAAACGGGCGTAGAACATCGGGCGGTGGAATGGAAAAATTACCCATTAACGAGGAGTCCTTTAACAGGCCTACACCGACATTCTCATAACCTGGTGGGGTTTAAACAATAAGCGACACGTTGCCAGTATAGGTATCAGAATTGAAGAAGGCAAGTTGGTCAATCATAACAACCTTTCCTTGATGAGGGAAACGTACTACACGAAAAAGTGTTAACACAACAACGTGCATGGAATCGATCCAGCTATGACCAAGAAAAAGATTATAATCAAGGGGAGCATCAAAGACTTCCACTTCTACATGGACCGTCTTACCTTCTAACATGATAGGAAATGAAGGAAGAACATCGTAGGGCTTAAAACCAGAGACATTGAAGGATTTAAGAGTGTTCTGGGATTCATTCAAAGGAGGAGAGCCAATGGATTTCCAACAAGTAAGAGACATAACACAAGTCGAGGCACCCTCATTGATAACAGTTCGGAAAATGTTATTGTCAGAAACAACAACCTATATCTGGAACGCGAGTTGAGGGGGTAACCTTGGAATGTGATATTCCAAGTCAAAGACTATCAAATTCGTATCGGTCGGGCCAATTCCACCTATATCTTTCAATAGTGCCTTCCGTTGTGCAGGACAATACTGAAGGACTTCAAGGGATGACATCGCTAAAGGTGCCTGGGCCAAATCTTCAACAATACTGTAGTTCTGGGCCGCACAAGCATGAGGATTGAAAGCCAATTTTTGAACGACACCCTTAGGGGGGGGTCGAAGAACTGTGTCTAGGCTTGGTCGTTCAAGATGAAGAGGACCATTGGTAGGTGGAGTCATCGTAGAGGGTTGTACCAAAGCAGAAGGTAAATCGTCAACCTTCTCCTTAGATGGAGAATAATCTTTGGCTTGAGTCATGAGCGCAACGTTTTTCTGCTTAGAATCACCAGTACACATCAAAATATGATGTCGTAGAAGAAGATGGTTGATCATGAATGACCAACTGAGCCTGTTGTTGAGACGGGAAGGGTTGGGATAGGAAAACCAGTGTAGAAGGCTTTGGAGTTCCTTGAAGGAACTTAGTGACCTCAGCACGTCGTGGAAAATCCTTCATGTAGTGATCATCACCACAGATAAGGCAAGGGTATCAGGGTTTGCGCTTATCTCGATCTTCAACAGGAGTGGTTTTAATTTTCTCTGTTTGATTATTATTTTTTCCCTCCTTATTCTTACCTCTCCCCTTCTTTGATTTGTTCTTACCGATTGGGGTAGATTGGACTGCATTTACCTCAGAAGTTTTTCCAGTGGGAGTGGCAGGAGACGGAGCATTTTGAACATTAGAAGAAGCAGATTTAGGTGTTGTGCTTGAAACATGTTTATGATTGAGCATGGGCAGTACCAATCACACCGTCAGCTGCATGCAAGGTAGTTGAAGCAGTTGAAGTGTTGGAAGTATTAGGGTGAGGTAATTTAGGTAATAAATCGTAAAGTGTTCCCGTTTGTGAATAAATGAGATCAAGATATTGATCACGACTTATATCCTTTTCTTCCATGACAACACCACCCATGGAAATGTCCTTACCAATTTCGTTCACAAAGGATTTGGTAAACCATTCGGCCAGTAACTGATCAGTGAATTCAAGTTTAATGAGACGTCGTCTCCTTCACCACTCATGGATACGATCAGATATATGAGTGCCTTTAGTTTGTTTAAAGGAAGTCAAAATCTTAGTCTTGGTATCATAACAAATCAGTAACTGGTAATGCGTAAGGAAATCCATAGCTAGGGTGTTAAAATCAGAGAAGAAACTTCGTGGCAATTCGATATACCACTTCGCAGCAGAACCGGTAAGGGTTCGTTGAAAAAGACGTAAATGAATAGAGTCATCCATCAATGAGTTGGATGAATACCATAGGTGAAAAGGCATAACATGATTGTTTGGGTCCTCTCCCACTTTATCGTCGAATTTATGAATGTCTGATGGAAGCTTGGCTGGAATAATAGGCCATTGGGGAGAGTGACGAATAGGATCATTTAAAATCCTAGACAAATCCGGAAAATCCAAAGTAGCAAGAAAAGGTAATTGTCGATTCACCTGTGGGTACTGGTGGCTTTGGGGTGGAAGTCCTATAAGAAAACCAGTAGGACCATAAGCAGTCTACCCATAATGGGAAGACCTAGGTAGATTTGGTGGTGGTTGGAGAGGATAATAGCTCCCGGAATTATAACCTTGAGTGGGGACATGAGTTTGAGCATTCGTACCCCAAATAGGATTGGGTATACCTGGATATGGTTGGCCTATAGTAGGGATAGGCAACTGCTGCCCCCCAGTCATTTGAGGAGGATTTTGTAGCATATGATTCCAATACTAGGACAAAGCAGGAGGTATATTTTGCCCAAAAGGTGGGGTTGGTCCCCCTATCGTAGGTGGAGTGCCAAATGGAAGTTGTGTCCCAATCGAAGGTTCTATAGAAATTGGAATGTGTCCGGTAAGAGGAGGTTGAATTGTACCACCTTGTCCACCAATCATGTTTGGTGTAATGGAAGGGATAGTGCCACTAGGATTAGGATTACCAGTAGGAAATTGAGGGAGTGTCGAAATAAAACTAGGAATAGGGTGCCCAGGAAGAGAAGGACCACCTCGAGAACCAGATGGGGTTTGTGGAGGTGTTGGAATAGAAGCATTCAACAAAGCATTCAACGCATGGTATCCGGGTGGTAGAGTCAGAGTGACATTGGGCGTTCGCTATGTGTTTATAGGAGCAAGACCAATTGCAGTGAACCCGGTTGGGAAAGTCGTAGTATTTGCGAGATGGGCCATCTCGGCAGGGAGAGTAAAGTGATAAGTGGTATTCAATGGTACAGTCTCTGTCTCAAAAAAGAATGGAGGGTTCATTTCAGAGACCACATACGAATCGGGACCAAAAAGGGTCCTTCGGAAATCACCTACAGACCAAAAAGGATCTTGGCCTTCTACACTGGGAAAAGGCCCAACAGGTGATCCAGAAGAGGTAACAAATAATTCTCTAGAAGAATTCAGTCATCTAAAAGGGTGCTGAGAATCACTAGGAAGTCGAAAATCCTCTCGAGTATTTCTAATTCAAAAACATTAAAGAGAGTCAGTTCGTTCCACTTATGGTGTGGTGATGACTGTGGCTTCGCTTGGCCCAGGAGAGCCCTTCGATGTTCCTGTAGGCAAGGATTGAGAACCATCCATATGCTCTGGAGATAAACCTTTCATTCTACGTGAATGATGTGGAGGATCTATTGTAAACGAGTGACAAACTTCACGAAGAAAAAATCCTATGGTCAACTTCGAGAAACAAACAACACGCGCTAGTAAACAAAATCTAGGAAGCAATCACCAGGCAAACAAGACTTTCTAATTTCGAAGCCACTAGTTGGTGATGAAATCCAACGTTGCAACAACGAGATGAGAAGGGGTGGGGCTAGGGTGGAAAATTTACGCTGATGACCTACTTAACGGACTTACAACCTGGTGCAAGATCCCACACGTAATCATGGGTATACCCTCCAAGGAGCTCGAGTGAGTTTGGTCAACGAAATTACATTTTTGAGGACTGTTCGTAGGACACTAGTATATTTACCTGTGAGAATGCATGATTCTCGCAGGCTACCTTAAGCCAGGGTGCGAGAAGTTCGCAGTGTGTTGAACTGCTATGGTGTGAACTCTTTCTAAAGAAAGGAAAAAGATGAATTTGCGATGCTTCTAGAAGGGAATCTTCTAGAAGGATGAGATGGCATTTGAATGGTTATCCTAGTACTGGATTCCCTGATATTTTGGGATCATTCTTATCCAAGTAACTAATTCATTCTCTCCTATATATTGAGGGAATTCTCATGGAAAAGGTTAAGAAAAGAAGCAAGTATGATTAAGCAAGATTTATTGGAGAATTAGTGAAAGAATTGTGTGAAGGACTGATGCTACAGAAGCTAAGAAACTCCAGCAAGTTTATCAAAGGTGGTTGATCTTCTTCATGCAAGTGAGCAAGTGTGTGTGTCGGAGCCAAGGGTCATCGAAAGGAAGTTTGTGACATCAAGGCTCAGGTTGTAATCTTTACTTTCCATTAATATGATACAGTAATATGTCCATTTCCCATAAAGCTAATTCCACTTTATTGTATAATTCCTTGATCATAGACATAGATTGACTGTTGGATAGATTGTACTTTCTTCACTTTGGTTGGTTTGTGTTGTTTTGGTCTTGACTGCATGAGAGCATTGGAGTGAAGCGGGAGAAACAAAGACCATAGGAAGCGATCATAAGGTACATCATTTGTTCTTGCCTCCTATTTAATTCAATGGTTAAAATCTAGGGAAAGAGTCATGTTTTGTCTTGCTTTGTTCTAGATCTAGGTGGATCTAGGGAGATCGGTTTGTGTCTGCACTTACGGATTTATCCAATAAAAAAATTGGCGACTCCACTGGGGATCGAACCCATTTTCTTTGTGGCTTTTGATATTTTTCTGTGGCCATTTTCTCTGGTTTCACTTTTCTTCTGTCCTATCAATCTTTGAGTCTTCAGGATATCCTGATAGACCTTCTGGGTCCAAAAGTCTTTTTAAATTTTGTTTCATTTTTCAAATTTTTGGTTATGTTCAGGCATTCTCTCACTGCACTTCATTGCATCCTGTGAGAACTGGTAGGGTTCACACTCTGCCTTTAGGTTTCAGTGCAAGGTTCTTGCGCCCTGCTCAAGGGTCACCTGCGAAAATCAATTATTCTCGCACTGTGTAATACTGCCTGCCTGCGAACATCATTTTTCAAAAGTTTGGATTTGACTTTTGGCATTTTTTACCGCCCCGATCAGTTTGATTGCCTCTTATGAGTTTCTTGGACCACTGATTGATATCTTTCTTGTCTTTGTTTGCGTGCATGAACAGTCTTAGGGTTTCAAGGCTTTTCTTGTCAGTTTTGGCTTGACTTTCGTTTCTTGGCTTTTCTTGGAAAAAACATTCTCTTTGACTTCAGATTCTGAGTTTGTCGGATTAGTTAGGAACCATTGATTGGTTGAAAGTTAAGTTTTTTTGGTTTTTCTCATTTTCTTATTGGTTTGAAAGATCATTTTATTTTGCATTTGAAAAGACTACATTTGCTTGCTCTTTATTTTTTCTTTCATTGAAAGAGTTGATTGAGTTTGTCATTGCTTGTTCATTTAGCTTTTGATTTTCAGTACTCTTGCTATCATAGTGTGGGTCCTTTTTGAAAAGTGAACAACAAGTTTTTCTTTCAAAAAATTCTTCTCATTTTAGAAAACATTGAAAATCAAATTATTGAGATTGTTGAAGTATTTGAAAAAGACACAATAGAGAATTGTCGTTTGATAAATGATTGTTTGCATTGACATCTTAAAGCAAATTTTGCATTGTAGTTCAAGGGTGATCTGGAAAAATTTCTCTCTCTCCCATACATAGGATTCATTGAATGAAAAGTGATATATTTTATTCTCATCCTTGCATTGTTGGGTCAAAGTCATACAACATAAGTTTCATTTCCGTTACCTTTGAGTAAACAACAACTCTTAATAACATTGTATAATCATAAAATTTATCTAGTAACTATTTTCTAGGGCTCTTTTACACCAACATTTAGCTAGGCTAGTGCTTTGGAGTAGGAAGAGAGATACACTCCCAAAAATCACAAAACACACAATAGCATCTTGTGTTAGGGAGTGTTAAATTCCATTTGCAACATCTTGTCCTAGGAAGCCCTTCTCACACAAGGGTCAAGCACGAGATCGCATTGATATTGGCAGAGTTACTCACCCTGCTTTGTTGATATAAGTGTAGAGATTGCATGTATTACGGGGATCACTCAGAGGTATACCCACAATGATGAGTGGAAGCCTTTTGAGTTTATTTCGGGCTAGATACCCTTCCCTTGCATGTGGATCGGACCGTCGACTGTTCCCCCAAGATTTATTATTGTTGGTGGTGACCTTAGTGGCCTATCTTTCTGATTTCTTACCCAAGGTGACTGTGGAGGGGAAATTCTTCATGGTACCTATAATTGACGTTGACCAAACTCACTCGGGCTCCTTGGAGGGTATACCCACGATTATGTGTGGGAGATTGCACTAGGGTGTAAGTCCGTTAAGTAGGTCGTCAGCGTAACTTTTCCACCCTATCCCCACTCCTTCTCATCTCATTGTTGTGATGTTGGATTTCATCACCAACTAGTGGCTTCGAAATTAGAAGGTCTTGTTTGCCTGGTGATTGCTTCCTAGATTTTGTTTACTAGCGCATGTTGTTTGTTTCTCGAAGTTGACCATAGGATTTTTTCTTCGCGAAGTTTGTCATTCGTTTACAATAGCTCCTCCACATCGTTCACATAGAATGCAAGGTTTATCTCTAGAGCATCTGGATGGTTCTCAACCCTTTCCTATAGGAACACTGGAGGGCTCTCCTGGACCAAGTGAAGCCACAGTCGTGACCACACCACAAGTGGAATGAAATGACTCTCTTGAATGTTTTCAAATTACAAATACTCGAGACGATTTATGACTTCCTAGTGATTCTCAGTGCCCTTTTATACGATTGAATTGTTCTGGAGAATAAGTTGTTACCTCTTCTGGATCACCCGTTGGGCCTTTTCCCGGTGTAGAAGGCCAATATCCTTTTTGGTCTGCAGGTGATTTCCGAAAGACACTTTTTGGTCCCGGTTCACTTGTGGTTTCCGAAATCAACCCTCCAGTGTTTTTTGAGACAGAGACTGTACCGTTGAATACCACTTATCACTTTACTCTCCCTGTCGAAATGGCCCATCTCGCGAATACTACGAGTGTCCCAACCGGGTTCACTGCAGCTGGTCTTGCTCCTATAAACACACAGCAAATGCCAAATGTCACTCCAAATCTACCACCTGGATACCATGCGTTGAATTCTTTGTTGAATGCTTCTGTTCCAACACCTCCACAAACCCCATCCAGTTCTCCACGTGGTCCTTCTCTTCCTGGGCACCCTATTCCTGATTTTATTTCGACACTCCCTCAATTTCCTACTGGTAATCCTAATCCTAATGGCACTATCCCGTCCATTACATCGAACTTGATTGGTGGACAAGGTGGTACAATTCAACCTCCTCTTACCAGACACATTCCAATTACTACACAACCTTTGATTGGGACACAACTTTCGTTTGGCACTCCACCTATGATAGGGGGACTATTCGCGTTTGAATCGTCACCGGGTGAGAAAAAATAGGAACACTAGCATGCCCTGTTGGGCTTGGCAGGGCAGAACGGGATGTTGTGGAGCAAAAGGGTTAATAGAAATAGAAACAAACTATAATCTAACTACGAACTGAAAGCAAATAACATTACAAAAATAGACAAGGAACATTAAACATCAGACACATGTGTCGTCCAAGGTTTCAGGCAGGTGCTTTATTGAAACCAGAGTGCATGCAGAAGAGAGGGACCAGGGGTTCCTTCTCCCTCCAGCGGAAGGCTCTTCGGGGCCCTCAACACGAAGCTTTCCTTACAACTGAATAGAACTGAACTGAGTGATGAAAGAACTCTRGGTTACACTGTTGATGAGTTGTTTGTCAAAGRCTRAGCTCTRAATCATYTRGACARYGTAACAATGCTTTGAATTCCCTGTTGAAACAATGAGTCCTCACAGCCTTTTATAGCCGTTTCAAGGGCGGTCTTGTAACCATCTCTCGGTGTGAATAGGGGCTCATTAGGGTTCATTAATCGCCAAATTTGCAGAGCCAACTCTGATCTGAGGTTCAAATCACTTTGGGGGCCGGTCCGTAGGCAGTCTAGAGGCCGACCTAGGCAATTAATGCACCATATTAGCATATGTGCGGCTTTTTGTGTGGACAGTCACGCGTCGGGTGCGCATGTGCGCATAACACGTTTTTGTCCCGCGCATGTGCACACGCATCAAGCTGATGTAAAGCGACCTTCAATTTTTCGTTACTTTGTATAGCTTTTTCCCTTCTTGAGTGCTGTGAAATTAATTCAGTGCCATGAGTGACTTCATTGTTGTTTTTGCTGATGCTGAGTTCTTGTCGCCACGTGCAGACAAAATTTTAGTGATAACAGGGACCAACCCCACCTTTTGGGAAAAATATACCTCCTTCTTTGGCCCAGTATTGGAATCAGATGCTACAAAATCCTCCTCAAACGACTAGGGGGAAACAATTTCCTGTCCCTACTATAGGCCAACCATATCCAGGTATACCCAATCCTATTTTGGGTATGAATGCTCAAACTCATGTCCCCACTCAAGGTTATAATTCTAGGAGCTATTATCCTCTCCAACCACCACCAAATCTACCTGGGTCTTCCCATTATGGGAAGATTGCTTACGGTCCTACTGGTTTGCTGACAAGACTTCCACCCCAAAGCCACCAGTACCCACAGGTGAATCAATCGTTACCTTTTCTTGCTACTTTGGATTTTCTGGATTTGTCTAGGATTTTAAATGATCCTATTTGTCACTCTCCCCAATGGCCTATTATTCCAGCCAAGCTTCCATCGGACATTCCTAAATTCGACGACAAAGTGGGAGAGGACCCAAACAATCACGTTATGAATTTTCACCTATGGTGTTCATCCAACTCATTGATGGATGACTCTATTCGTTTACGTCTTTTTCAACGAACCCTTATCGGTTCTGCTGTGAAGTGGTATATCAAATTTCCATGAGGTTTCTTCTCTAATTTTAACACCCTAGCTATGGCGTTCCTTACGCATTACCAGTTACCGATTCGTTATGATACCGGTACTGATATTTTGACTTCCTTCAAACAAAATAAAGGCACTCATATATCCGATCATATCCATGAGTGGCGAAGGAGATGACGTCTCATTAAAATTGAACTCCCCGATCAGTTACTGGCCGAATGGTTTACCAAATCCTTTGTGAACGAAATTGGTAAGGACAATTCCATGGGTGGAATTGTCACGAAAGATAAGGCTATAAGTCGTGCTCAATATCTTGATCTCGTTTATTCACAAATGGGAACACTTTATGATTTATTACCTGAATTACCTCACCCTAATACTTCCAACACTTCAACTGCTTCAGCTGCCTCACATGTAGCTGACCGTGTGATTGGTACTGCCCATGCTCAATCACATTCTGTTTCAATAACAACGCCTAAATCTGCTTCTCAGGTAAATATACTAGCGGACTGCGAATAGTCCTAAAAAATGTAATTTCTGGAAAGAGATGAAGGTAAATTCTCTCAAGAGAAAGTTCTAATGAAGAGCCTGAGTACACCATCATCAATACATCATCATGACGACCAAAAACATGGGTAAAAACTCAGATGTACACCTGTAATTTGTTGATCAAATTGTATCGAAGGGATTCTCCTCTTTAAATACGAGGAAATCATCATTAGAGAGGACCTTCTTTTTGGCTAAAAAAGGATTTACAGAGAAGGACGTGTTTCATTTTAGACATTGTAATATGATACAGTTGACAGATGAATAAAAGATTGTTCTGAGCATTCCTTTCTAGTTCCTTTCATTTCAGGGGAATCTTGTGAGAAGGGAGGGCCCACCTTCTTCACAAGATTCACCCATTAGCTTTGTAGTGTGTTAGTTTTATTTCTGTTCATGCTTTGATTAAATTATGTTTTGCTGAAACACTACTTTATTGAACTCTATTTTGTTGAAACACTACTTTACTGAACTCTATCTTACTGAAACTCTGCTTTACTGATTGTTACATTGTTTTCATATGATTCATTCTTGGGTAACTGTTAATCATTCTAGTTAGCAATCTTGTTTGGTGAATTTATGAAAGCTTGATAATCAGGGATAGGTGCTGAAGATTCCTGCTTGGGGAATAGGGTCATGTTCTCTGTTAGATATAGTTATCCTTCAGTGCATGTCAATTATTTCAATTAGTAATTAGTTCATGATAGTGTGCTAATCGGAAATAGGTGTTGAAGATTCCTTCTTGAGGAATAGGGTCTTGTTCTCTATTAAGAGGTAGTTAGTCTTCAGTGTGTGTCAATTATTTCAATTAGCAATGAGTTCATAAAAGTGTGGTGATCGAAAATAGGTGTTGAAGATTCCTTCTTTGGGAATAGGGTCCTATTCTCTGGTTACAGAATAGTTGGTCTTTCCTTTTGCAGTGTCTTGAAATATTTCTTTTCCGGGTTTTTATTTTCTTAATGTAATCCAAGATTTTTTGGACAATTATTTCTTTAAACATTGAACTCTGCAATAGGTAGATTGTTTTCCTATAATTCAAGTTAGAACTTCAGTTTGTTCAAGGCAAAGTGTGATTAATATGTTTTTACTACAACTCTAGGCTTCTTTTGAGATTGATCATATATAGTGCATGATTATCTTTGAAATAAATAGACTTCCCTGGGTTGACAATTTATGTAGCACTTGATTGCTTAGTTAAATAAGCAATTAGAGTGACCAACACACAGATGATTTATTTGTAAGAGAGCGTACCCAAGACAGGAACCCTGGTAAGCCTTTGGGGTGGAGATCTAAATTTACAGGTAGATCTAAGTCTCCAGGAAAATCTTTGAGGACATGATGGAAGTGTGGTAAAAAAGGGCATTATAAGAAAGATTGCAAGTATAAGAAGGTTGAAAAAACAAAGGGATCTGATAGTACCTCTTCCACAGAGGAGAAAACCTCCACTGAAGAAGTAGGTGATGTTTACCTAGAATCTACAAGTACACATGTAGACCATGATGTATGGTTGATCGACTCAAGTGCGTCATACCATATGACTCAAAGGGAGTGGTTCTCTGAATATGACAAATATGATGGTGGTGATGTATTCCTCGGAGATGACTCGACAAAAAAAAATCTTGGGACGTGGGAGGGTTAAGTTGTTGCTAAAATATGGGAGGATTAGAACTCTCCCTGGGGTTCTGTACATTCCAAAACTAGCTAGGAACCTAATATCTATAAGAAAGATGGATGATGTAGGAGTGGATACTATATTTGGAAAGAACACTTGCAAGATGGTATGAGGAAAAATGGCATTGATGAGGGGAGTTCGGTGTGGAATTCTATACAAGTTGCTGGGAAGCACTTATACTAATGGTTGTAATAGTTATGTTGTCCTTGAGTAGACAAATAAAGAAGAAAAGACCAATATCATCCCTGAAAAGAAGACCATGATGTGGCATCAAAGACTGGGACATATTGGAGAAAAGGGCCTTCAAACACTACATAGTAAAGGTATGGTTGAAGGTATGTCTAATTGCACTCTGGATTTTGATTTCTGTGAACATTTCATATATGGAAAATAGAATCAAGTAAGATTCCCATCTAGTGCTACAAGAGAACAGGGGATCTTAGAGTTGATACACATTGATGTGTTTGGACCTATTCCTATTCCATCCCTAGGTAAATCTATGTATTATGTTTCATTCATAGATGATTTTTCAAGGAACACGTGGATTTATTTTCTTAGAAAGAAATCTGAGGTATTTGATAAATTTAAAGAGTTTAAGGCTCTGGTAGAAAATCAAATAGAGAAGAAAATAAAGGTATTGAGAATAGATAATGGTGGAGAATTATGTGGAAATGAATTTGAAGAATTGTATAAAAGTGTGGTATAGCAAGGTAGAAGACTACTCCATACACTCCTCAGCATAATGGAGTTGCAGAAAGGATGAATGGGACACTGATGGAAAAATCAAGGAGCATGCTCGGCGGTGCCGGGTTAGGACAAGAATTTTGGGAAAAGGTAGCGGGTACATCATGTTACCTGGTCAATCGATCGCCTTCATTAGTGTTGGAAAATTAAACTCCACACGAGGCATGGTCTGGAAAGAAACCCTCTCTTCAACATCTTAGAGTGTTTGGTTGTGATGCTTATGTACATGTTCCAAAGGAAAATAGGAGTAAGCTGGATAAAAAGGATGAAAAGTGTATCTTTATTGGTTATAAAGATGGTGTGAAAGGTTATAAACTTTGGAACCCATAAACCAAGAAGATTGTTTACAGTCAAGATGTTGTGTTCAGAGAGGTAAAAGATGTATCCAAATAGGAATTCCTACCAATGAAAGATGAACCTAAGAAAATAGATCTTGGGTTGGATGATGCAAAATCTGAATCATCTAAATAAGAGGAAGCAGCAGAAGAAGAAGAAGAAGAACCTCATACCCCAGTATTGAGGAGATTAGTGAGAGATAAAAAGAAGCCAGAAAGGTATAGTCTACCTGATTTCCATTCAAATTTTTATTTTTCTATTACTGATGATGATCCTATAACTGTCAGCGAAGCAGTGAATTCAGAGGATAGTAAACTCTAGAAGAAGGCCATGGTTGAAGAAATGGATGCCTTGGATAAGAATGAGGCATGGGATATAGTTGAGTTTCCAGCTGGAAGAAAATTTGTTGGTAGAAAATTGTTGTTTAAGAAGAAGTTTAATGCACAAGGTAAAGTGGAGAAATACAAAGCTCGGTTAGTGGAAAAAAGGTTATTCCCAGGTAGAGGGAATTGACTTTGGTGATAATTTTTTCTCCTTTTGCTAAGTTAACTTCTATAAGATTTCTTTTATCTATTGTTCTTGCTTTTGATCTTGAAGTGGAACAAATGGATGTGAAGACAACATTCCTACATGGGGATATAGAAGAAGAAATCTACATGAAGTAGCCAGAAGGCTTTGCATTGAAGGGAAAGAAAGAGTTGGTCTGTAAGCTAAATAAGTCACTATATGGTCTGAAGCAATTACCTAGGATGTGGTACCAAAAGTTTGATAGATACATCCTTGGATTGGGATTTGTAAGAAGCAGGGATAATCACTGTGTATATTCCAAGAAGGTTGGTAATCACTTCATTTATGTAGTGTTGTATGTTGATGACATGTTGTTGGTAGGAAATAACATGAATGTTATCAAGGAGGTGAAATCACAACTCTCCTCCAAATTTGACATGAAGGAACTCGGTGCTGCTAACTTCATTCTGGGAATGGAGATTAAAAAAGATCATTCAAACAGGAAACTCTAGTTGAATTAGAGAAAATATGTTGAGACGATATTGCAAAGGTTTAATATGCATGGAAGGAAACCGGTCAAGGTTCCTATTCCCATAGTTGTAAAGTTATCTGCAGATCAGTGTCCCAAGACACAGGAAGAAGAAGAAGACATGTCCCATGTTCTGTATGGTAGTGCAGTTGGCAGTTTGATGTATGAAATGGTTTGTACTAGACTGGACATTGCACATGCAGTGAGAGTTTTGAGTAGGTATATGTCAAAACCAGGGAAGGAACATTGGGTAGCATTAAAAAGAGTATTCAGGTATCTTCGTGGCACCACTAGTTATGGATTGTGCTACCAAGGAAGACTAGGATTGGACATAGTGGTGGACATACATGGATTTTTTGATGCATACTGGGCTGGAGATATGGATCACAGAATATCTACAAGTGGGTATGTGTTTAGCCTATTTGGAGGAGCAATCAGTTGGATGAGAAAAATACAGGATGTAGTGGCACTCTCAACTATAGAAGATGAATACATGGCAACCACTCATGCAACCAAGGAAGAAGTATGGTTACAAATATTGTGTTCAGTTATTGGGTTGGTACAACAAGCAGTGAGAGTAGATTGTGACAATCAGAGTGCAATCTTCCTAGAAAAGAACCCATCTTATCATTTGAAGACAAATCATATTGATGTTCAATATCACTTTGTGATAGACATGGTTGAGGAAAAGAAGGTGTTGCTGGAAAATGTTGACACTTTGAAGAATGTTGCAGATTCATTGAAAAAGTCTGTGAGCATAGAAAATTTTTCCTGGTGTAGAGTAACAATGGGCATTGTTTCCCTGGATTGTTGACTATATAATCCCCTGGACCCCTGGATGCAAAGAAAACAGCAAGTGGGAGAATGTTGGGTATGTGTTATATTCATTGCATGTGTGTGTGGAGGGGTGTCAGATATGACAACTACATCTGACGATCCCTCATACTAGTGATCTGATTGTACCATGTGCATTGGGCGCTTTCCTAAGGGGGCAATGGGTGGTAGCCTGGGGCAGCAGCCCAATTTTTTTTTTGGGGTCGTTTTTGCTTTTTTTAGTAGGCTTTGCTATTTTTAGAGGTTTTGTAAATTAATCCCAGATTAAGGGATCAGGGTTTTGGTATCTAAGGAATCCCTAAACGAATTTTATATATATTGTATGGTGAATGGTGAAATTCGATATAATGGATATAAGAAAGGTTTTCCCGGTTGAGGGTTTCCAGTATAAATCTCTGTGTACTATGTGAATGAGTTATTGATTAAATTTTGTTTTGTTTAAGAACCTATATGCATTTCTTTAATTCATAGGTTTAAAACTTACAATAGCTACATCATCATTTTTGTTTTCACAAGGGTGTGAAAAAAATTAATTTTGGAAGTGATGGTGGGCCTCCCAATTGTAGTATCATGAGGCCCATTTTTAAGATATTTTGATCATCTTTGTACTCTATGAGACCTCTATTGACCATTATTAATATACTTGTGTTGGGTTTTGTGTAATTTATTGATTATTAAATAATTTGGATGATTTAGTGGGTGTTGTATCCTATTTTAGATACGATTTTGATGATTTCATGCATGCCTAAGGCACCACTAACATATGGTTCAAGAAGGTTGAATTTCAAGGATTCCCTACACCAACATTACAGAGAAAAAATGGGGATTGTGTCCCCCTCATCAACCTCCAAGGATTTACAATCCTACAATCACCCAAGAAACCTAATCCATCATCATATCCATTTAAATCAATAAATGGGAGAGGATAACCTAGAAAAAAATAGGTCCCTAGAACATGAAACTATGAAACTATGCAACTTAAGCAACTATGCAACTATGCAACTATGCAACTTGAGAAACTTGATATTGAGCTTACTTATGAAAATTATGCAACTTATGCAACTTATGCAACTATGCAATTTTATGCAACTTTATGCAATTATGCAACTTATGAAACAAGACTTTGATGATATTGTAACTTGATATTGAGCTTACTAAGGAACACAACACCATTTCATCTAATATCTCATCAATGAATGCAATATGGAACTTCTCCTTGATGGTGATTTTATGAACTTCTCTCTGCAACTATGCAACGTATGAAACTATGCAACAAATAACTTGATATTGAACTTACTTATGCAGCTTATGCAACTATGCAACTTATGCAACTATGCAACTTTATGCAACTATGCAACTTATGCAACTATGAAACTTATGCAACAAGACTTTGATGATATTCTAACTATATACTGAGCTTACTAAGGAACACAACACCATACATTATGGAAGATTAAGTCATTGGAATTTATGGAAGACTAAGTCATTGGCATTTATGAAGACCGAGGTCTAAACATGTCCACACATACCCACTACATTTCTTAAATACGAATTCACAAGTTTATGAGTTGTGAGATAAATAATATCACAAAACTTCATTTTTGGGGGGATTGGTTAATTTATATAGATTATTTATTCCAATATTATCACACTTGACCATATAACTTAACCAAATATTAAGAGGGAATTTGAGGAAACAATGCTTTATCATCTAGACCAAGGTGCAACAACATGTTTTTGAAGAAGTGAAGATGTTTAAGCTATGCACTACACCTATGTTCACCATATCCATAAGAAAATGATGGTTCCTTTTCCATCCTCATGCTAACATATTCACCTCATTCCTTCAACGGTTCCTTTAAGATAGAATCAATGGAACATGCGCTCACTAATGTCACATTACAATTAATCTTAGTTCTTTCAATGGTTCCTTTTCAAAATATTGATAATATCACCTCACCATCATCAATTCCTTTGATGGTTCCTTTTAAAATCATCATTTAATGTCTTCATTCATGTCACCTCATGATAATTCCACCTCTAATGCCCTGACTAGTTGTAGGCTAGCATTTCCAAATTTCACCCTCCCTCATAATAGTTGTTTCCTCTCACCTCTCTTTCCTTCACTAGTTCAACCCTAGTGTGGTATCCTCTCACCTTCTATCTCCTCTCTCTTTCACCTTTTCTTGAATGTTTTGTTCTCACAAAAAAATGAAATCCTTATGTGACAGTCCTCTTATGAAACAAGGATTTGTATCATTTTTTCTTTATTACATTGTTATTTTCAGTGTTTTACCTGAACAAATTTATTCACAACATGTGGATTCATAATTAAAAAACCCCCTTTATGAATGAATTACATGATAAGATATTGGTCAACAAGGTGAAGCCCCCGTGATACTTATGAGTATTCAATATGTGTATGGTGGTCTCTATAATCATAAAAGTTTACTATGTTACAAATGATGACATTTGATTCAATGTTGCATAGGTGTACTAAGTGAACTATGACATTTGCATGGTATTTTAAAAATTTGGGTCATTTTGCTTCCATTTATCTGGATAATTAGCTCATACTTTTTGTCATTAGCAGTACTGCATGCATAGTAATCTATCAAGAAATTATTTCTTTTCCTAAAACCTCTTGCTCCTTGCCATAGCTAGTTTTCATCGAAGTTGAAATTCTTGCATTTTATTTTCCTCTTGCATGCTTTAAAGAGTTGAGCCAAAACGCCATCAATTTCACAACCACTCCTTTGAGTAACAACAACCTAAAATCAAGCGCTTATTAAAATTTATCTAGAAACTTTTCTAGGGCTCTTCAAACCCATATTAGCTTAGGTGTAGAGATTTCGAATGGGATTGTGAGAATAACTTTCCAAATATTCTAAAAAAACTTAAAGACTTGAGTTAGGGAGTGAAATCTAGTTTCTATATCATTGACTTTGGGAAGCCCTTCTAACACAAGGTTCAATCATGAGGTCTCATTGGGGCCTTCAAAGTAATCAACCCTGATTTGTTGGTCTTGGTGTTGACTTTCGAATGTCCCCCCTCTACCTTGGTATAGTAGGTGGCAACATAGAGGCCATAATAATTTAGACTTCCTACTTAAGGTGACATCATAGGGAAGGTGGTGTTGTACCTGGGATCGACGTTGGCTAGACTCACTCAGAATCCTTGGAGGGTTTCCCACTTCCTGGTGAGGTAACTTGCACCAGGGAATTAGTTCGTTAAGAAAGTTGTCAATGTAACTTTCCCACCCATCGAAACTCATCCCCTTCACGCATCAATTCCACAATGTTGGATTCCATCACCAACTAGTGCTTCTTTGTGAGAAGGTTTGTTTGCATGATTGACTCCTAGATTAATTAGCGTGTGTTATTTTTTCTCCGTAGTTGGCCATAGGATTGAGTTTGTGTCTAATGGCATAATTTCCAGGTTAATTACTCATTTGATCAATACAAAATATGGATACCATTAAAATAAAATGGAATAAAGAGGTAACAAATATCTCATACCTAACTTACATCTTATAATTCTCCAACATTGTTCTTTACAGTTAGTGAAAAAAAGATCAAATGGAATGGTTTACACAAGGTAAATGGAGAATGTGATTGGAAAATTTAAAATATTATCATAAACCCACATATCACATATTTTTACATGCACCATAGATTCACAATATTTCATAAAGTGGTCCGGGAGAAATACCTCCATGCAAAATTGTCCACATCATAATTGTCCATGTCCTTGATGGAAATATATAAAATTCCCTCGAATATATTTTATTCCTTGTCCCGCTTAAAAAGGATGATCCCATTCTAGAAGTGGTCAAAGACTACTTTTATCCCCTCTCTATCTGGTAAATGTTACTTCTTATACTAGAATTCCCCTACAATAGGGAGTGTTGTGTCCATTTTCTAAAAAATAAGTGAGTTTCCTCTTCGTTCTCCCAAAATTCTCGCAACCTCTTAGACATGAATACATGCAGCCTCAAAACTAACGTTTAGGGAAACTAGAATCCAATCATGAACATGTTCAACATTCCACCCTCTTGCATCCATGGTATATGACCACATACTCATCCAAGTATGGAAGGCAAAGGTGGGAATATACAACCATTCGATTTTCCTCCAAGGTGTTGAGCTAGATTTCTCACAAGGCCTTGATATATTATGAGGTTCTCACATTCAACTCACTAAACCTCCCTCATAGCTTGAAACTCACCTCTCTTCCAAGAAAGAGGGAAGCCCCTCCTCTTAGATCAATAGTTGTTTCCCTTGATTTGACCCTCTCCTAGCCTCTTCAACAAATCCCTCTTTTGATGGAACATATATCTTTCCTTCTTTCTTTCAAGTGGTTTCTCCACTCACTATATTTGTCTCTAGGATTAGTAGGTGCATGGATTCTGACAATATAGATTTACTGACCATTTGTTGGGATGTGGGTAATAGATTAATGTTTTGAACTGTCTACCATAAAACTTATTTTGTTGAAATTTCCAATGTCTTTCCACATTAAAATCACTTCACTAGATATTTCCTTATGATAGGATATAATAAAAGAGGATCCCTTTCAAATCATATTTACAACTTCGATATACATTACTAATTTGACTAAGAACTAGATGGCATTCAACTAACACAACTATTTGAGACTTCCAAGACCTTAATAGCCTATTAAACTCAATTGATTAGACAAGCAGAAGGAAATTAGTTGTAGGGAGGAGTTGTGTGCCCCCACCACCTTTTGGTAATTAGCAACATAGTAGACCGCATTACCACCTTCAAAAGAAGGGGGGAAATCCATGTAGTCATTAAGTGTTTCTATATGTCCTTCTTGCAAACTTGGACCTACATGATGATTGTAGTCTTTCTTTATAGAAACTGATTTTTTCGTCTTGTAGGCCTCAAATTGGAGTAGTTCTCCTGAATATATTGTTAGCATTCTCCCTCCCTGGATCATTGTCACTGTAAACTCTATCGCATCTTGAATGATTCCATAAGACCCTATAGCACTAGACACAATGATTCATTTTTTACAACACCACTCATTATTGGGTGACTCTCTCACACCCATCTTCTCAACTAAGTTATGAATGCTAAGTGTTGCAACCCAAAACACTTCCACTAAGGTGTTCCTTGTTTTGGTGTTATTTCTAGCGAATCACTTGCTACCTACAACCTTATCATGTCCCATAACTATCCAACCTATAAATACACACTCTTCCATCTTTGACTATGATGTATTCTCCATTAAGATTGGTCATCCATTTTCTCCACCAAGATAATGACACTTTTTTCATCACAACTTAAGACAAATCACTATGCACCATATGCACAACTTGTTTCACTCTAGTGAGCACCTCACCCATATTACAATGCAGTTGGTAATTTGTGTGGCTACACCATGTCAAGTTCCTAAGTCACAACCGACTCATCCCATTTTCCTTCACCTTGATCAAGATAGTACACATGGAAAGTGCATTTGTTCTTTATGGGAAAACAAAAATCCTTACATCCTCCCCCACTTATGTTCAATGTTTCCCCAACAACATCCTCGTAAATTCTACATGTCTCTCTCAAATAAATACTATATTAAAAAGACTCTCTGTAGTGGTTTCTCTATCAATACAGGTCTCAGTTTTTGTTTTATTCCCAATTGCAAGTCACATCCCAAACCATTTCAAGGACTGTTGGCCAATTCTCCCTCAGGGCATAAAAGACTAACAAAGCAAATTTTTTGAGTTCTGTGAGATGTTGCAATATTTTTTAGGCATGGAATAGGTGACCAAATTATTCATCTTCCCTCGAAGGATGATTTCATAAATTGGACCCCTTAATCCAATTGTTGCGTTGCTTTAAAATGAGAAAAACACCAATTCTCAAAATCAATGAGTAAAGAAACTTCTGAGGCATGGAACTTGGGATTGAGGGGTGTTCTAGCTGACATCCTATCCCAGTAATCCATCAAAGTCGACAATTCCTCAATCCGAGTCTCAGATTTTGTTTTATGCCCAATTGCAAGTCGCATCCCAAACCATTTCAGGGACTCTTGGCCAATTCCTCCTCAGGGCATAAAAACCTAATATAGCAACATTGTTTAGTTCTATGAGATGTTGTAAGATTGTTTAGGCATGGAATATGCGACCACATTGTCCATATTCTCCTGAGGAAAGGTTTCATAAATTGGATCCTTTAATCAAAATGTTGCATTGCTTCAAACTAAGAAAAACACTAGTTCTCGGAACAATTGAGTACTGCAAATTTTGAGGCATGGCACTTGGGAGTGAGAGATGCTCTAGATTAAGTCCTATACCAATAATCAATCAAATTTGATGGTTTCTTAATCCAAGTCTCAATGTTCTCTATATGCCCAGTTTAAGTCACATCGCAAACCATTTCAGGGACTCTTGGCCAATTCCTCCTCATGGCATAAAAACCTAACTGAGAATTTTTTTTTGGTTTCGTGAGATGACGCAAGATTTTTTAGGCATGGAATAGGTGACTACACTTTACATCCACTCTTGAGGCATGTTTTCATAAATTGGACCCCTTAATCCAAATGTCGGATTGCTTCAAACTAAGAAAAACACTAGTTCCTAAAATCAGTAAGTAAAGCAACTTGTGAGGCATGGCACCTGGGAGTGAGGGGTGCTCTAGGTGAAATCCTATCCTAGTAATCCATAGGAGTTGACGGTTCCTCAATACAAGTCTCGTATTTTGTTTTATTCACAGTTGCAAGTTGCATCCCAAAACATTTTGGGGACTCTTGGCAATTCCTCCTCAGGGCATAAAATCCTAACAGATCAACATTTTTTAGTTCCATGATGTTATCACTCAAAAAGTCTATCCTTGAATATAAAGGGAATGATCTTGGTAACTTAATAAATACTCAATTATATGTATCGATTGGATCATGTTGGATGACTTGATATTCTCTCATACACTCAAAACATATCAATCACTCAAATACAAAAAGGCCTTCAACTGCACTTGTTTGGAAAGTTAAATCAAGATATGGGAATATGGAGAATTCTTATCATATCAGTGGAGACACATATTCAACTACAAATATGAATGACCAATTATAACAAACAAAAATATCTATGAGCCTAGTTCATCAACAAGGAGACAAGATGACAAGTGTCTGTCATTAGATAAACATAGACGAATGCTCAAAACATTTACTCATAGACATAGACAGTGAAAGAAGCTTTCTTTTTTTTCATAAAGACTGAAATACAAGTAACAGTCAAATCCCCAAGGTCGAACCACAGTCCTTGGGACTGTTCTCCCCCCTCCTAATTACAAAGAAGTGCTTAAATAAATATAAAACAATAATCAAATCATTCTTATTTTGTTGGAAACAAAATTACCAGAAATTCTAAAATGAAATACAAATCTAGATATTGTTGCATAAATTTTGAAATACTTGATCTATCCACTTGCTTATGAATAACTCTTTGTTGGAAAGTGCCTCAAAATAGCTGACTCGGTCTGCAATGTGATAATTTTTCTTCTAGAAATAATGATCATGATCTATTTTGATTTCCATCTGGAACAAGTTAATTTTGTTTCTGGAAACTCTGCCACCTATTTGCTTGGAAATCTTGAATTGCTTGATTTTGGCCTGAAAATCTGGAACAAATATTGTCTGACTTCCATTAAAAATTCTTTGTCATACAAATATATCATCGATTGATTTTACTTCCTAAAAATGGTGTTTGAGATGCTATAAATCTGAATATTGACGTGCTCTACCACACTGTTTGACAAAATATCTTGATGCCTCAAAATCTGGGGACAATGCTTTGATGAGAAATGTGCGATGTTTTGAAGGGCTTTTCTATTTCCATCAATTTGAATCAAATACCTTGACAATTATATTCTTGCCTAGTGCACTTGGATTTTACTGCTTGTAGTATTGCTTGAGACAAGCTCGGGTTTTGATAGGTCGATGATGACGATGAAAAAGAAAATACTTCCATGCCATTTGTTTTGTTTATTTTTATGGAGAATATCTTACACTGCCATGAAGATATAATTTTTCCATTGTATATAACCACATATGTCTTGATATATGTTTGACTTGTTGAGTGAATCAAATGCCCTTGGTGGTCTCTCTCCTTATGTCTTGTGCGGACTATGAAGACTCGTGTTGACTTGATACATGGTTTATTTGGAAGGTAGATGAGTGCTGACAATGCTACCTCTAGACACCTGGAAACTTTTTCCAACACCTACATGTTCACCATCGATGAATAATATGGAACTTACTTCAAGAAATTGTCAAAAGTTTGAAAATACATGAGTTGAATGAAAAAATACTCCACCAGAGCCATTGAAAAATAAATGTGACAGCTAGACAGGCCAACAGAGTGACACATATTGTGATGCAAATTCTCCATCCAGTTGAATCAGACATCTTCTCTTCAAACGGTCTGGCAATTCGAGCAATGATTTGTTGTAGCCTCTTGTGGGTTTTGACTATGATATGTTGGCTCAGTATGTGTCAATGTTGTGATATTGTGTGTCTTGAAACAAGTGCTAAGTTGTGTTTGTGTGTTGATTGCAGGTGCTCACCATCAATTTATCATTTTTGTATGGCAGGTCAAGAGGGAAAAACCAAAGGATTGTTGAACACAATTTATCATCGAGAGATTGATGAAGAAGCTGGAGGTTAAGACACTAGCCAAAATACTGAAGAAATCAATAAGTCAAATAGAGAGAGATGAAAACTCTCTAAAAAATTCCATTACATTTTTATCATTAACATCTGGCTCCAACTAGAATGGAGACCTCCCTGCAAGGCTCCAAGAACCTAATAGTTCCATTTGCCTTATTTGTTGAGATATGGAGTCATATAGTCTATGAAACCAATCTCTGAAAACTCTCAAGACCTGTGCAACTGATATATGTACACCATCAAAAACCTACCTTTATTGACACAAGCTAACTGCTATTTCTACTGCAAACTAGAAGGAAAGAAATTCTTAGGAAGAGAGATTATTTCCTAGCCTACTCTACTCTAACCAACTATGCAATTTGGTTAGGTAAAAGATGACTTCCATAACAGCCATTCAAAAAATTTTAAAATTGAAGAAATCTCATCTTTAACACTGATCAACAAATGATGTTTGAAATGTAACAACAGTGATGAGAATTCATTCAAGACACTATACTCACCTAGAAACATGTGAAAGCTAAAGAAATCTGAAACTTTCAAGTTCTCTGAAATGCAAAATTCCATGTAGGCTGCCACTGGATCTTCGAAACTGAGATAAAAAACATGTTGGTTTTTGGGGAAAAACTACTTAGACATGATTTCCTTTTTGCTGGAAGGATGATTACTTTCTTGTTGTCTTATAATCATATCTTGATCATCAATCATCACAACTTTCTCTGTAGAAAAGTGCTCATAAGATGATGATAAAGAAATGTTAAAATCATATGAATAAGGACCAGTTGAAAATATATGATTTCCTATGCAACCATCAATTATCATAGGATCATCTTGTTTTGCAAACTGATCATCAAATTCACATGCATACCTTTCCATTAAAACATCTACAAACACTGAAGAATTTGATTTACAAATGAAATAAATTCACCCGCTTATTGTTGTTCCAAATCTGTTTCATACTCTTTACCTTCCTGCTTAAAATATGAAGTGTATTGACGTTCTTTTTTCTCATGTACATGCATATTTTTTAATTCAACCCACTCTCAAATCCTCATGGAAGCACGAATGTTCTCCTCCACCTCTAGTGCATCTTCAAACATGTTACTTAACAAAGAAGGCTTCATTTCTAGAAGGAGAAGGATAAGCCCTTTATGCTGAGCCGTAACATAGTCTACCATGACAACAATCTCAGTGGTCTAGATCTCCAAAGGCATGTCATGATATATCCTATAGAATACTCTATGGAAGATAGACAAGACTTCATCCTTTCCTCTTTTAAAGGTACAAAATTTAGTGAGATACTGATCAAAAGATTTATTCTCAGCCCAATGTTTTGAAAAAATATAAAAAAGTCATTCCATGAACTAATTGAACTGGGTTCTATATATCTAAAAACATAAGGCAACTTCTCTCAAAAGAGATTTAGAAAATAATCTCATAACAACATCTTCATGTATAATTTCCAGATTATCAACAAAGTTTACAAAAGACTCCAAATGTTTCTTAGCTGAAATATGATTCTCTCCGATGAAATGAGGAAGGTACTCAAAAAATTCTAGAGGATAAGGATGAATATGAGCTGAGAGTTGATGAGGTTTAAACACCCTTTGTCTAATCTTAGACTGAAATTATGTGGGCTAAGAGAAAGGTTCAGTAGTAATGACAAAAGGTGTTGAAGTCTTAGTAGGTTTAGAATCAATCTTAATTTCCTCAAAGTTACATGGCTGATCAGATTCAAAAGGAATTTGAATACAATGATCCTTTATATGAATGGGTTGAGGTAAATCTATTGAATCTACATCTACAATATAAGCAAGCTGCAAGATTTCCTCTTCTAAAGTTGGATATATGCAAGAATGATGATGATTTTCTAAATATACAAAACAAAAAATGATTCTCTTTAAATTCGAAGGGAAAATTATGAAGGAGCTGATAAAGAAATACAATAGTCAATGAAGAAGACTAATGAACTGATACCTGGATTTTAAATCTAGACTCTTCATCTTCTTTCAAACGGATCCTCCCCAGTGGATTCTTTAATCATGGATTCATCAGGCAGATGATATAGTCAATTCTATGTCCTCCTTTTGTCTGCCATCAAAATTCAGATCTATGTCGTTCTTCCCAGGGAAACTAGCTTCACTTTCATTCCTCGGGAACGACACCAATTTGTTATCACTCCGAGAATGTTTCCCTGACTATAAAGGGAATGAGCTTGGTAAGTTAATAAATAATCAATGATCTGTAGATATTGGATCAAGTTGGATGACTTGATATGCTCTCATACACTCAAAACATATGAATCACTCAAATAGAAAAAGGCCTTCAACTACACTTGTTCAGAAAGTTAAATCAAGATGTGGTAATATGGAGAATGCTTATCATATCAGTGGAAACACATATTTAGCTACAAATGTGAATGACCAATTATAACAAATAGAAATATCTATGAGCCTATTTCATGAACAAGGAGACAAGATGACAGTTGTCTGTCATTAGATAAACATAGATGAATGCTCAAAACATTTACTCATAGACATAGACAAGACAAAAATATGGAAGTCTGAACATACACAGTGAAAGAAGCTTTCTGGTTTAATATGTATTCATAAAGTCTGAAATACAAGTAACAGTCAAATCCCCAAGGTCGAACCAAAGTGCTCAAGACTATTACCCCCCCTTCTCATTACAAAGAAGTGCTTAAATAAATATAAAACAATAATCAAATCTTTCATATTTTGCTGGAAACAAAATTACCAGAAATCCTAAAATGAAATACAAATCTACATATTGTTGCATAAATTTAGAAGTACTTGATCTATCCACTTGCTTATGAATAACTCTTTGTTGGAAAGTGCCTCAAAGTAGCTGACTCGGTCCTCAATGTCAAAACTTTTCTTCTAGAAATATTGAGCATGATCTATTTTGATTTCCATTTGGAACAAGTTAATTTTGTTTCTGGAAACTCAGCTACCTTCCTTCTTGGAAATCTCGAACTGCTTGATTTTGGCCTGAAAATCTGAAATAAATATCTTCTAACTTCCATTAAAAATGATCTATCATCCAAATATATCATCGATTGATTTTCCTTCCTAAAATTGGTGTTTGAGATGCTAGAAATATGAATATTGACATGCTCTGCCACATACTCTATTTGAAAAAATATCTTGATGCCTCAAAATCTGGGGATAATGCTTTGATGAGAAATGTGGGATGTTTTGAAGGGGTTTTCTATTTGCATCACTTTGAATCAAATCCCTTGGCAATCAAATGCTTTCCTCGTGCAGTTGGCTTTTACTGCTTGTAGTATTGCTCGAGTTTTGACAGGTCGATGATGACGATGAAAAAGAAAAGACTAACATGCCATTTGTTTTTTTTTATTGTTATGGAGAATACTTACACTACCACGGAGATATACTTTTTCCATTGTATATAACCACATTTGTCTTGATATATGTTTGATGTGTTGAGTGAATCAAATTCCCCTGGTGGGATCTCTCCTTGTGTCTTGCGCGGACTGTGAATAATCATGTTGAATTGATACACGGTTTATTTGGAAGGTGGCTCAGTGTTGGAAATGCTACCTTTGGACACCTGGAAACTTTTTCCAACACCTACATGTTCACCATCGATGAATAATTTGGAACTTACTTCAAGAAATTGTCGAAAGTTTGAAAATACATTAGTTGAATTCAAAAATACTCCACCAAAGCCATTGAAAAATAAATGCTACAACTAGACAAGCCAATAGAGTGAGGAGTATTGTGATACAAATTCTCCATCCAGTCGAATTGGGAATATTATCTTCAAACGATATGGAAATTTGAGAAGTGATTTGTTGTATCCTCTTGTGGGTTTTGATTATGATATGTTGGCTCGGTATGTGTCAATGTTCTGATATTGTATGGCTTGCAATAAGTGATAACTTGTTTTTTTTGTTTTGATTGCAGGTGCTTGCCATCAATTTATCATTTTTGTATGGCAGGTCAAGAGGGAAAAATCAAAGGATTGTTGGACAAAATTTATCACCAAGAGATTGATGAAGAAGCTGGAGGTTATGACACTGGCCAAAATACTGAAGAAAGCAATAAGACAAATAGAGAGATATGAAAATGCTCTCAAAAAATCCATTACATTTTGATCGCTAACACATGTGATGTTGCAATATTGTTTAGGCATGGACTAGGTGACCACATTATCAATCTACTCACGAGGGACGGTTTCATAAATTGGACCCCTTAATCCAAATGCTGCAATGCTTCAAACTGATCCAAATACTCATTCTCAAAATCAATGAGTAAATCAACTTCTGAGGCATGGAACTCAAGAATGACAGGTTCTCTAGCTGAACTCCTATCCCAGTAATCCATTGAAGTTGATGGTTCCTCAATCTAAGTCTTTGTTTTTGTTTTATGCCCAGTTGCAAGTCGCATCCCAAACCATTTCAGGGACTCTTGGCCAATTCCTCCCCAGGACATAAAAAACTAACAGAGCAACATTTTTGAGTTCAGTGAGATGCCCAAAGATTGTTTAGGCATGGAATATGTGACCACATTTTCCATATTCTCCCAAGTCATGGTTTTATAAACTGGATCCTTTAATCCAAATGTTGCATTGCTTTAAACTGAGAAAAACACTAGTTCTCAAAATCAATGATTAAAGCAACTTTTGAGGCATGGCACCTGGGAGTGAGGGGTTATCTAGATGAAATCCTATTCCAGTAATCCATCAAAGTTAATGGTTCCATAATTCGAGTCTCTATATTCGTTATATGCCCAGTTGCAAGTCACATCCCAAACCCTTTCGAGGACTCTTGGCCAATTCCTCCTCAGGGCATAAAAACCTAATAGAGGAACATTTTTGAGTTCGACGATATGTTGCAAGATTGTTTAGCCATGGAATAGGTGACTATATTTTCCATATTCTCTCGAGGCATGGTTTCATAAATTGGACCCCTTAATCCAAATGTTGGATTGCTTCAAACTGAGCAAAACACTCGTTCTCTAAATCAATGAGTAAAGCAACTTCTGAGGCATGTCACCCAGGAGTTAGGGGTGATTTAGCTGAAATACTATCCCAATAATCCATCACATTCAATGGTTCTTTAGTATGAGTCTCATTTTTCATTTTATGCCTAGTTGCAAGTCGCATCCCAAACCATTTCGGGGACTCTTGGTCAATTCCTCCTCGGGGCATAAAATCCTAACAGAGCAACATTTTTTAGTTCCATGAGATGATTCATGCTTGTTTAGGCATGAAATAGGTCACCACATTGTCCATCCACTCCTAGGGCATGGTTTCGTAAATTGGACCCCTAAATCCAAATTTTTCATTGTTTCTTACTGAGCAAAGTACTAGTTATCAAAATCGATGAAAAACCAACTTCTGAGGGGTTGGAACTAGGAGTGAGGGGTGATCTAGCTAAAATACCATGCCAATAATCCAACAGAGATGATGGTTCCTCAATCCGAGTCTCTTTTTTCATTTTATGACTAGTTGCAAGTCGCATCCCAAACCATTTCGAGGACTCTTGGCCAATTCCCCCTTAGGGCCTAAAAGACTAACAAAGCAACATTTTTGAGTTTCGTGAGATGATGAAAGATGTTTTAGTCATGGACTAGCTGAAAAAATTATCCATCTTCTCCTCAGGAATGGTTTTGTAAATTGGACTCCTTAATCCAAATGCTACATTGCTTCAAACTAAGTAAAACACTAGTTCTCAAAATCAATGAGTAAAGCAAATTTTGAGGCATGGTACCCAAGAGTGAGGGGTGGTCTAGCTGAAATCCTATCCCAATAATACATTGAAGTTACAAGTCACATCCCAAACCATTTAAGGGACTCTTCACCAATTTCTCCTCAGGGCATAAAAACTAACTAAATTCTACATGTATGTGTCAACTAACTACTATATCTTACTACCTTGAAAAAATACTACACCAATTTCAACTGCACATTGAGTTTAACAACCACTACTTCCTACATAAAAATGTGGGTTGCACTATTGTTAACCATCGCCATAACTAACTTATTCTTCAACTTGGATTGAACAAAACTAACATTTGTATAGCTCTACTCTTTCCTTGAACAAAACTAATATTTGTACAGTTCTACTCTTGTCTTTCCTTAGACATGTTGCCAACTAAAGCACCCAATATTTGCAACACACGAACTGATGGTTAGATTTCTTACTCCATAGCATTAACCCTCATCTTCAATGGACATTTCTTATAATAATTCTAATTTGCACAAATCCAACAAACAACGACCTTACTAATATTTTTTTCTTAGATCCATATGATAAACTTATCATATTCTTAGTGTTATCACATTAATATGTCCTTAATATTTCCAAAATCAAGAGGGATATCACATTACATTAGGTGGTTGACCACTATTTCGTACTATGAAATCTAACCATAGTGCATAGTGCTTGCATGGATAAGTGAGTCGAATTAAGGTGCACCCACCTAGATATTCATACCCTTCACTATGTTGGGAATCCACTGCATGCATGAGTGCCCCTACTAATATTGGTAATTTCACCCTAGTCTAATTGTGCATCCAAGACTAAATATATATAAAAAAAATTAGAACTTTGAATATAGAAAAAAAAGTTCATAAATTGGAACTAGGATGACGATGGACTACTGACTAAAAACACGTGCACATGCAACTGAAGGTACAAACAAATAGGTACATGTTAGATATTTCTTCATTGAGTGAGGAAATCGTGGGAAAAATAGAGGGAAATGCAACTACAACTAGTAGATATGATAAGAAAACAAGGACCAGAGGTGAAAAAGTTAGAAGAAAATTTTGTAGACGCATGAAAGTTTTTCTTGCCGAAGGAGGATCATTCTCTTATGATGATGAGAGCATAGGAGACATAGAGGTGCCACTCAGGTATAAGCATTTGGTGAAATAATGCGTACCTAAAGAACTACCTCTTATAGATGTTGACTTCATTGTCAACAATATGACATATTGCATTGTAGCATCCTCCCTGCATGGCCTGGGGCTATTTTCCATGGATGGAATAATTTTAAAATACAATACAGTAACTAAATTGATGGACACATTTGGACCGTGTTACAATTATAATGATTGGATGCAGATGGTCTGACACATGCAAAGTATACAGAGATATTCACTCACCGCAAATTATATACAACTAATAAACAAGGATAAAAATAAGGGAGTGCATATCTATATTGATGGAAGGCCTAAAGCTTCCAAAAATATCATAGGGTTTATAAACAACACACGACCCATGACAACAAGCAAGCAACCGAATTTCATATATGAGGGACGTGAAGAGAATCAAGTAGTCCTATGCGCAATAAAAAAAATAGCTCCTAGGGAAGAGTTATTAATGGATTACCATTTGAATCAAATAGAAACATCGATTAATAGTGTGTGGGTACTTATGAAACACCTCTTTAAGAAAACTCTAATTATTGCATTATATTTTTTTATTATCTTTAACATTGTTTTAAATATTTCAGCATGGTCCCAATTTTATAATAATGTGGGAGCTTGATCGTTGAGGTTGATTTTATTTGGGTGGCAATCAGTTTTTTTGTTATCATTAAAATATTTTAAAATATTTGGGGGTTTTAATTATATTATAATGTGGCAGGATGATCGTGGAGAAGGGCCAGCCGCAGAGCATGTAAATGATTACAAATTTCCACTTTCATTTTACGTGAATTTTATTATTTGATTATATAATTTTATTGAAATAACATTTTTTTTTGTTGAAATTATATGTAGTCTGCAGGCCATGTTGATCATGATTTTTCCGATGAGGAGCGGTTGTAATCATCCCCTGATTCGACGGTCTTAATAAAAAAAAAGATCATTAAAGTGAACAAGGAACTTGCTAGATTATTAGAATGTCTAGATCAAACTCTGGACATCCTAGCAGAGATCAATCTCCTTATGTCACAACCTAACACATATAAGGTAATAACCATGATTTAAAGTGTTTTTTTCTAATGTACTCATATGTTCAATTATGAAACTTTGTTCTTTAACTTTTACATTATCTCACGAAAAAACATTTTCTTTTTTATAAAGAGATTTTTGGAGCCTGTTCAGCCCGGTGTTGGTAGTAGTGGTGCTACAAAGATGCTACAGATTCATGATTTGGGAGGTCATACAACTGCTAGAGTACTATTTACTTCTCCATCTTCCACACCAAATTTATATAGGAGCCATGACACACACCGCCAGACATCCACACATCGGTTAGAGTCTAGAGATGGTGGCATAGATGAGGTTGGTGATGTGGTCGACGATAATGGAACCCTTCCGTGCACATTTTTGGTCGACAATAATGGACTTCCATTAAAACAATCAAGACTCCTAGGTAGTTTTAATTCATATTTTAATTTTTTAATGTTATCCATCTCATACATAAATAATCTAGATTATTAATTTTAAATTAATGATCATATCTTTTTGTGTGTAGGAAATGACCATTTATATAGGCACCTAGAGAGAAAGGCCATGTTGATTGTTGGGGCAACCTTACGCATGAGGTGGAATTGCCAGAATTCAAACCTCAAAAACGAACTTATGGATTATCTTGAAGGCCTGTTTGGAGTAGACATGTTCAATAAAAAAGAGGTCACCTCTGCAGTGGGCAAATATTTAAAATATACATGCAATGTTTATAAACAAATATTGGTAGGAAATACTAGGTATGAGCATCCTCCCTCAATTCCAGAGAGGGAGTGGAAGGCAATCATTGATGATGCAAAAGAGAAGATTTTGAAAATATTAGGAGAACAAATAACTGGTACACCAAGGTAAATTACAATATTTTGATTTCAATACCAGCTTTATTTTTCTTTAGATCTAAATAAAAATGTGGTTATATATAACATACTTGAAAATTTTTATGATAGGTTGCCTGACACTTCGAAGGCAACCAAAGAAAGGATTGCCAAACATGGCTAACAAAAGTTAGGCTAGGGAGGCTACTCGAGGTTATAGTCACAAATCGTAAGTACCCAAACATCTTAAGAATATTATTTGTATCACCTCACAACTTTTAGATAATTTCATCCAAAAACATTAAAAAACCATACCCTTATGCAATGCAAGGCGACGACTTTAGAACTGAAACCATAGAGGAAGACCCCCAAATTGGTTGCAAGTACAGTTATAAATCTGTGGCTGATCATATGAAAATCATGGAGAATACCCCAAGATCCATTTTACGGGATAAGGTAAATAAATATTAGTCCACATTAACCTTTCATTACTTATAAAATATGTAAATGTTTGATATTGTCCATAATTTGATTTCTTACTTTGTTTTAATCAAGGGAGCAACACTATCAACGAAACCATTAGTAATGGCAAACAAAGCGTTGATAGTGCAATGCAGCTAGAAGATCATGGTTCTCCCCAACAACCCCATCCTAGTGAGGTGCATCCCCAAGACGTTCATGTGACTGAGGCTGACGACGGTAAAATGGTTGTATATTAATCATATACTTAATAATTTTGTGATTATAAATTTTGGTGTTTCAATGGCAGAGAATGTCATAGTTGATCCTCCTCAACCTAAAGATTAGGTGAACAGGACGATAGCCATTCCAATAATGCTGACTAGAGGACCAAGTAAATAATTACATTGCAGAGTTTTTTTAAAATATTAATGAACTACTTCAATGCTATTTAAAAATTGACAATATAAATTTAATAATTTTATTTTTTGTAGGTGATGACCCCTCACAAGAACATCCACACTGTTTGTATGAGACCATACGTACTTGGCATGAAAGGAATGAAACAACATCATCTATTGAAGATCACCTAGTAAACGAAGACATGGAGATGGATGAATTACTTAAGACCTGGAAAGCACAAAAGAAGACTAAAAGAAATTCATGATGTGTAATATTTTTATAAGACAGTTAGATGTACATTATATAGATGAACATGTAATGATGCATATAATGCATTGACATTATGGGTACTTTTTCATCTGATAATATACACAAGGCTATTTCTATGGCTTGTATATATCTGGGAATGTAATTTTGTTATACACTTAATGATAATTTCAGCTTCTCTTATAAGACTTGGTATATATTGATTCAATACTCCTTGGTTCTATTGGCCTTGACATACAATTTCTGCATCAATTTGTGGCTCCATGGATATCATCTTAGTGATTTGAAGGCATTGGTAAACGTGAAATTTAAGAGAATGAATTGTTCAAGTTTGGATTTAAATTTTACATGCTTATTTGTTTGTGGGTTTCAAGAGTTCCAAACTTGTATCTGTTTGTCTTTTAAGAATGACAATCTCTTTTTATTTTAGGATATAACGTGAGAATCCAGGAAAGAACTGGTGCCTTGTGCTTGGGCTATGGATTCTAGGAAACAAATACAACTTGAATATGAAATATGCAGCTTCCAAAATCTTGTGACATGATATATGAAACTTTGAAAGTCTTGTGACATGTGACATATAACAAGAATATTTTCCAAGCAATGTGAAAATTTTAAACTTGGTGCAACATGCAAAAAGAAATTTTTGGGAAGATGCAATAATAAGTTTTTGGAAGTCGTAAAAATAACTTTAAAAATATTACAACTTGTGACATGCATTTTTCAAAATCTTGTGACATGCAACATCCATCTTTGAAAATTTTGTGACATGCGATATGCAACATGAAAAAAGAATATGTTCCATGCACGTGAACATTGAACTTGGTCTGACATGTGACATTCAAAACATGAACTTGGTGCGATGTGTGATATGTGAACTTTGAACTTTGTGTGACATGCAACATGCATCTTTTTGCAACTTGCGAAACACATATTTTAGTATTTTCACCACAACTTTTGAACCCAATTTTTTTTTGTGTCATATTTGTACCATTGTAAAGGTCTTGTTAAGATATGAAAATTCATTGTTACAATGTGAATCATCTCAATCTTCATGTCTACAATATGTGGAGGGTTATTCAGGTTTCAAAACTTTCTTCATATTTTCCTACTTTAATCCTCTCATGGTAATGTTAATCCATATAAAGGTTCAAGATATAAACACTCATTGTTCTAATGCTGACATAAATTCCAATCTTCACTTTGTCAATTAGAGGGCACAATTTTGGCAAAAATTTAATGTTTTTAGTTCCATGATTTTTTTTTGTTTCTTCAACAACATTAGGTATTAAACATGAGAGGTTGTAAATGGCGATGTCAAACATTTTATAATATTTTTTCAGAGCATTACCCTTCTTTTCATTGTGTCTTTTCATTGTTTCTCACATGACAAAGAAATAAAATCACATTGCCATTGTCAATTTATATGTGGAGGTTTATTCAAGGTTTCAAGACTTTCTTCATATTTTCCTACTTTAATCCTCTCATGGTCATGTTAATCCATATAGATTTCCATGATATAAACAATCATTGTTATAATGTTGACATAAATTCCAATCTTCACTTTGTCGATTAGAGGGCACAATTTTGGCAACAATTTAATGTTTTTAGTTCCATGAAATTTCTTTTGTTTATTCAACAACATTAAGGATTAAACATGAGGGGTTGGACATGGAAATGCCAAACATTTACTCTTTCACACATGTGCGTCATCTCAGTCTTCGTGTCTACAATATGTGGAGGGTTATTCAAGGTTTCAATACTTTCTTCATATTTTCCTACTTTAATCTTCTTAGGGTCATGTTAATCCATATAGAGGCTTATGATATAAACACTCAATGTTATAATGTTGACATAAATTCAAATCTTCACTTTGTCGATTAGAGGGCACAATTTTGGCAACAATTTAATGTTTTTAGTTCCATGAAATTTCTTTTGTTTCTTCAACAACATTAAGGATTGTTTTTCATGTGTTTTGTTTCACATGTTCAAATATATATGTAATAATTTGACCTTGAAATCTTAGGTTGAGGTTAATCCATATACATATAAATAGACATGAATTTGGGTACCTTGGAATTCTAGTGAAATACAAAGGACCAAAATCTTTAAGGGCTCCTTCTTTATTATATTTTATTTTTCAAAACCTAGTGTTGCATTTTTATTTAGGTCATCATCATATTTTTATTATAGTTTCCTATGTAAACCTATTATTTCAACCTCCTTTGTTGGTTCCTCATGGAAAATTTTGTAATGTTGTCATTGATGAGAGAAACCAATGTTATGGCCCCAATTACTTGCCACTCATGATCTTGAATATCATACTTGATTCACATAACCTCATTAAGCATAGATGGAGAATAATTTCCTTTCACTTTGATTTGGCACCAATAATTTGATTATCAATGAACCCATGGTTAGTTTTAGATGCAATATATCCTTAATTTTTTACTATAGTTGAGGAAAAAGAGAGATCAATGCTATCATGAAGTTCTAGAGAATCACATGCCATACCATTTTTATATTGAAACATGCCATGAACATGTTCACATTATCCATTTTATATTTTAATATTGGGATCATTAGTATCCCATTCATTACTATAAATTCCCAAGGTTTTTCCACACATCTTACAAACCACTACTAATATAGAGGGAACCCAACACCATAAATGAAGGAAACAAAATAAATGATAATCAAAGAGTTTTGAACATATGTCAACTAATTTTTCCCTTTAAAAAAACTTCATTGATGTGAAAGGGAGAAATGTGTCTATGAGAAAAGGCCAAGTTTATCCCCCACATATATTCAATAAGGTGTGTGGGATAAACACACCCTCAAAACAAAAAACAATTCACAAGAAGCAACCTAAATCTCTAGTATCATGCTTAGAGATTAATGTAAAGGATTTGAGCAAACACCTTAGGCCTATGAACCAATACCATGATAAGGGAAACCCAACAACATTGATGAGGTCAAAAAAATAAACTGCAATGAGAGAGTTGTGATAGCATGTCACCTAAGCTACAATAAGTAAGAAAATAATGCAACTTTTTTGGATAATAAAAGAGAGCATGAGACATCATCATATTCTCAAACTAATGCCATGCCTCCACTTGGAAATTCTAGGCATTTCCATACAAAAAGAGGAGAACCGAGTAGCAACAAAAACCACCATGAATATAGTGCAAAACTTGTAACTAAACCTTCAATGTAAATATTAGGAAAGGAACCCACTATCACAACAATTATTATGGTTTTTGAAGCCCCAAGATATGCATTATATGTGTTTAGGATGACCTCCCATACCCATAACACAATGTTAAAATTCATATCCAAGAAAAATATCAAGTTATGATGTTTTTATTCATAATCATGGTAGTAAATGTCATATAGAGAATCCTCATATAACTCTCCATTGACAATGATTTGACAAAGACTCCCCTTCTTAGGGTTCTATCCAATTCTATTATTTCAATCTTTAAATAGTATTCTCACCACCTCCATCAATATCTCATTTTCGTTGCACAAAACTATAGTAGTCAAGATCTTGATCCTCCTGAACTAGAGAAAATTTATCCATAACAATCAAAGGGATGTGCTCCATAATTGGAATTACCATGTGAGACCTTGAAATGCCTTGCATACCATTTCTTTCTCTCACCCTCAATACAAGCCACTGGAAACTAATGATTCAAATAAATACGACTTCCCAACACCATTCTATACCATATCTATTGAATCTAGGGAATCAAACTTTTTCCCTGGTAACAATGCCAATCGTCAACTCCCAAAATTGCACTTTGAAATATGAAGTCCCACATAACAATCAAGGAAACCTCGATTCTACTCAAGATTTCTCACTACCACCAAATTTTCTCAAACCACATACTACTAATATTCCAAAAGGGTCATCTACTAATATTCCAAATGGATCCACAAGGGTAACATTGTTTCCTCCTGCATCCCACACTAAAACAACATAATACTAATATGATGAAGGGATCTTAGAAAGTGGATCCATTGCCCTCACTAGTTCCTCCATCATTTCTACATATTGCATATGAGACATAGCATGTTAGTATCTCATCTTCAGTAACTTTTGTATATGAAACTGTTTGTTCTTTTAATTAAACTCCAATCCAATGTATATTCCATTAGATTAACATAAATGAGATGTCACACAATGACATAATGTTTACTCTAGAAACAACCCAAATGGGAAAAACAAATTTCAATGGTTACTCAATTCTCATTTTCAGAATCTTTGGTTACAATGTAACTCGTGGATCTTTGCACATACTTTCCTCTTTGGCCAAAATACCATTTGAGAGTCATATAAAAAGGATGAATAAGATATCTTGGGGGTAATGGGAAGGCCAAGAGACCGACCTTTTAGTTCCCATTTCTCTCTCTCTCTTTTTCTCCTATTTTCATTTTTTCTATTTTATTGTGTTTTACTTTTTTTTCTTTGTCTCATTTAATTTATAAAATTTGCATTGTCCTTTATTATATAACATTCATTGATTTTTAAATTAAACTTGTAGGTATTGATTCTTACAATCATTCCCATGTTTAGATCCATTTCAAATCAGGCCTCCCCATTGAGAGGATTTTTGTTCTCCAAAATACTAGAGGACCAATCTAGAACAATGTGCCATCATTTTGTTTCTCTTGAACATGTATCTAGCTATGAATGTTGGATTTCATTACTGGCTTGAGTTCTTGCTATGGATTTATCTCTAGTTCTTAGCTATGCTATCATGTAGTAATTCCACAAGAGGATGTGTGAATGACCTCCTTCTACTAGGACCAATTGTTTCCTAGCATGGAAAAAAATTTCTCATGTTGCACATGCATACCAAAACTCTATAAATGCAACAAATTCACTTGGATGACCTCCTTAGAGTGAAATCATAGCACCTTGTATAATTGGTTCAAAAATCAAATTTTACTTTTTTTTGCTCAAAAATTAATATATATATTTAAAAAAAAAATTGTTGTCATTGCAAGAGCGACGACCTCCTAGAAATATTGCTATGAACTTGCTATAGAAATTACAAAACATTGTATAGCAATTTTGTCACAATATACCATGTTTTCGTCTCTCTTGCAATGATCCCTTCGATAGCTCATTCATCACAAACTTTGTTATGCTTGTCGATATCGTGAAAATCTTCCTATATTGTCAGGTGTGCGATGATATCCCTTTATTTTCAGTCTTGCAACGATCTCTCTAAACTGTCACTCATGTGACGATATCTCTACATTGTCTCATTTGTGATGATTTTCATCGCTAGTAGCACTTGCGACGATTTATCTACTTTGACGCTCTTTTGACGTTTTCCCTACTTAGTCATTTTGGAAACGATATTTCTTCTTTGTCTCTTTTGTGAAAACTCCCTAGTGTCATCTCTCTTGCGACGTTGTTTCAAGTTTGTCAAATGTGACACATCACGAGAAGTGACATTTGGGATACCCAAGATTTTTCGCAATATCCACGATATAAATTTGCAAGAGCGTCGAAATAGTCGTTGCAAAATGACACAAATTTGCAAGTGAGATGTTGCGGGAGTGAAGACTATATTTGATTTTGAGGTGATTGAAATCATGTGGGATAAGGACTCTTATCATGCAGTACTTGGTATTTATTAGGCGTATGATAACTATGCAGTGATTGACCTAAATAAAGACATAGGCCCTTGATACATGAAGCCAACGGACAACAATATGGAGGGAGAAGACTTGGATCAATTGTACAACATAACAACAAGAAGAAGATAATATTACATAAATCCTACTTTCGATGGATCAATAAGTTGGAGGAGTATACAATCAACGGATGAGGATTCAGAACTAGCATTCGACAGTTGGCAGCAAGGCTCTTACAAAATATTTTCAAGAAGATGTGCAACTGTTAGGGAAACTAGATGGGTTGGAACTAAGGTCAGACAACACCCAATATATAATGGTACCTCAGGACTTGAGGGTTTTCTACTCAGCATGGAATAAAAGGTAGTGGAATATCAATGGATCTCAGTATTGGATTTATCCCTCCAAGACACTACTACCAGATGGTGGGCCAATCACAAAGACTTACTCGAAAATTGGGACGATGTAAAGGAAGTTATCAAATATAGATTTCAAGATAAAGAGTAGCTGGAATTAGAGATGTAGAATGATTTCCAAGTTGCACAACTGTTAAATGGAGAGTCTAATACTAAATCACATATTGAACAATGTGTGACACAATGACAAGTTGTAGAAATACCATCTCGCTTCTGGGTTCAAGTATTTCCCCACTCACTAGGTCCAATTATGAAAGCTTGCAGAAGATAGACCAATGACTAGAAAACATTGGCAACACACTTTTTCAAGTGTTATCACTAAAATTTCATTCGCAAATGGTTACAGGAATCCAACATCTTCAAATAACTATTAGTTCACCCATGGACCAAAAATCACCAAAAATGCATTTCCAAAAGGTCCAAAACTATACAACCAGTTATAAAATCATCATGTGCTAAGGATATATAGGAAGTGCATGCATGTGTGCCAGTCGAAAATGCCCAAAAAGCACACATGAACCCAATGCGTGATTGTAGAAGAAAAAAGCCATGCACAACTCAGAACGATGCATTTATGATATTGGTCGACCTCCCACCCACTTCTAGTTCAGCTTCCAATTCGATTTGACATCCAAATCTTAGCTGAATCCGAATGGGTGGCTAGTCAAAGACCTAAAGATGCCCTAAATAGCCCCTTGTTGACACTAAAATATAGTTGAATAATGACTCAAATTTATGCTATAAAAGGAAGCCATGGGTGCACTACATTTTCAAGGAATTCATTTGTATTGTTATGTTGTTGGTATTCTCTTGGAGTATCCTCTTTCCTCATCAAGAGTATGCTAGCATCATTACACTTAGCCATTCATATCACCTCTAGAATGAATTTACTTTGGATTCTCTTGACTATTTCATCCTAGTTTCTCATTTGTAAGAAGAGCTTAATATTTGGGGGTTCGAGAGCCTCCCTTGGAGGAAGAGGGGACCCAAAGTCTCTATTTATTCTTGGTGTTTTATTTCCGCTAATACAATCCTTTCAATTGGTTGCATGAGTCTTATTTGTTCCTTTTCTTTATGTTCTTATGCACTATAGTTTAATTGTTTTCATCATTCTTAGTTTAATTCTTTGCTTATCTTGTGTGCTTTATCTTTCTAACCCATTTCTTTATTGTTCTCTTTCCTAACTGACCCAACTGGGTGTGTAAGCACCATTATTTGGCTCATTTAGGTGAAAAAAGAGGTGAAATAGATTGGTTACTTCGTTGGGGAAAGGTATCAATTTCCTACCCCATTTGGGTTATTATAGATATTCTTTCTATTTATTTAACCTGCAGGTACCATAACTTGCCTGAGACAACTTGCAAAACATCAAATTCAAAGCTGAGTTAAGAGAATTCCATCTAGAATTTTCTTCACAGTCGTGTGATAGGTGTGCGTGGGTTTATTGGCCCACAGTCGTGGATCGTGTGCCAAAACCACTGTATTACTCAGCGCCTTTTGTGCACCTACTCCCATAAGTCTCTTTTATTTCACGCATTTGTGCTCAAAGCGCCTCTGTCTATTTTGAGACCCATGCACATTGTAAGCTTTTTGTGATCTGTGGAGGGCCCATAGCCTTCTCAAAATTGATTTCATGCATATTTTAATCAGCACCACACTTACATTGCCTCTCCATATAAATGGATTAGTCAAAACATAGGCACTTAGGGGGTTAAAATCAAATTTTTTTCCTCTTTTTGTTTTCATGTTGCTACATGGATGCCTTTCTTTGATTAAGGTTAAGTGGGAATCATTCTACATCACATTTAAAACTTGCATTGGGACCAGAAATTGGATATCAATCGTTGAGTATGCTCTTCTCTCGTGCTCCAAATCGATCTTGAGAATAAGAAAGAGGTTGAGGGACAATTTCATCTCCCTTAAAAAGACAAAATCTCTAGGGGAGGAAAACAACCCCCCTTGAGACTCCTCTTAGTTTATTTTTCAAACACATCTTAAAATTGTAAGGGCCCATACATGCCCACGTACTACAAAGATAGGATAGTGTTGAAATTTACTTTCTTAGATTAAATCACTAGGGAATTTTTAAATTTTTTGTAATGGGCCCATACATGACCACATGTCCACAATATAGGATAGTTTCAAAGCTTTCTTAGATTAAATCACAATAGGGAGTTAAAGGAATAGTAAGGACCCACATGTCCACATGCTGGTTTCCTAGGGACTTTAAAATTCCGCAAGGTTGTACCAATGAGACATAGTAACTTAGGTAATCAAAACTTGTAAGGACCAAGAGAAGTCCACATGCAGCAAGGTGACACCTAAATTATTAAAAAATTGGCACACTTTCACTTGTTCACACACAAAGTTCACAAATCACTCACATAACCTTATCTAGAAATCGTGGAGGTTGAAGTAAGTTTCCTCCATTGGGATTTTGAAACGCCCCACCCATTTTCTTGACAAGACTATCCACTGCCACTTAATTTCAACGAGGTTGGTTTACACCCCCAATATTTCAAACAACCACACCTAAAATATTTCTAAAAACTCACTAAGTTTTCCTCCACAGGAGGTGCCAAAAATTTTTTTTTAGCCTAGGTAGGGTTTCGGGGATAGGCATCCAAATAACTCCCCATTATTTGGTTCTCGCATCTTTAAACAATAGAGGTTTTCAAATAGGGAACTTTAAATCCTCCAAGTCAAGTGTTCCTACACCATAAGGAAGGGAGATACCCATGAAAGGTCGAAGGCTGAGGTCCAATTGTTCTGTGCATCCCCCCTTGAGGCACCCACCTCTTGGATGGGTTCTAGCATGTGACCCATTTCTTAGGATGAAAATATAAATGCCACACTTTGATCGAGGTACCTAGTGACCAAGTTTTAGGGCATCTACCTAGGTGGCAATTGTGGATTGTAGTTTCACCTTGATCAAAATTTTTGTGGATCTTGGAAAATATTGTCAGTTCTTTTGGGATATGCACCCTCTACCCCTCATTACAAATGATTACTTCATCCTTCACTAGTACCTATTTGGGTGGCTTAATACCCCACTGTTGAGTTCTATTGGAAGGTCCAGTGTGATTTGAGAGTAAGGACATTATGTCTTTTAGAACACGAGCATTTATTTTCTTTGTTCTCCCATGCGGAAAAAATCCACCTACCCACATGTATGCTTCTTTATCAATTGATTTATGTATGATGTTCTTGTGATTACATATGATTGTGAGATATATTATGAAGGTACAAGTTATACAAAGTCTCTTGTTCATTAATTTCTCTCATCACTATCTACACACATCCACTTTGCTAGTCGTACATCATAGGGGACCCACAGAACCCCCGTTGTTCCAGAAACTTGCTAAATCTACCTCCCATTCTAGGGGGAGTTCTTAGTCTTGCCAACTCATCGACCATAATTCCCCACACCCCTGTGAGTGCTACTATCTTGGGATCAGCTTTGCTTGGTTCCACTCTGCTTGGGTCCACTTACCAAGGTCAAACACCCCCACACTCTCCATTCCAAAAAAGTAGGGGGCCAACTTCTTCTTAAGGGGGAAGTACAAATCCACCTAGTCCCCCTCAAGGGTCAGGCACACAAAACACTCACACTATGGCTATAAATAATCCTTTGCCACCACCTCATAATCCATACTTGGCTTCCCTCAACATACCAAATATGACTAAACTCACCAATGATCCTATATTTCACAACCCCACATGGCCAACAATGCCTACCAAACTGCCTTCAGACATCCCCAAGCTTGAAGGAAAAATGGGAGAATATCCCACCAACCATATCATGACCTTTCACTTATGGTGCTCTTCAAACAACATCATGGACAATTCTGTCCAATTAAGGTTATTTCAATGTACACTCATTGGCTCATCAACTAAGTGGTATGTAGAAGAAAAATCTAGGTCCCACGTGACCTTTGAATCCTTGTCCAAAGCATTCTTGACCTTCTTTCAACTACCAATTTTTCATGACAATGGGCTCGAACTACTCTTGGAATTTAAACAAACCTCCGCCATGCACATCGTTGATCACGTTCATGAATGGCGTCGATGACACAGTCTTTGCAAAGCTGAAGACACCCTACAATAATGCCTCAATTAGTTCCTCAAATCACTTGTTTCCCTCCTTTCCAAAGATGTAGCCGCCACCTTCCCCTAGTCTGAAGAAGAAGCCATTAGAAAGGCCCAATAGTTCGAACTCAATTATTCACAGTCAGGATACTTATATACAGTACTACCTGATGCCCCAAGACCCATTCCATTTGGCTAACACAAACCAAGAATGTCTCACTCAGTGGATGGATTGATTGGTACCACAACACACCAGAATCCATACCCCCAAAAACGCACTATGTATGGTACACCTCCATATCCACCGACATATGGAGGAAATAATTACTACCCCCCTCCCCTTTACCAACAATCATATCCTATTGTTCCCCCTCATTCATTGGGGGAACCCCGACTGGTACCCATGTCGTATCTAGTCTCTCAATTCAGTACGGGTCCACCCACAACCCTTGGATATAACCCTAGCAGTAGTGGAAGTACCTCTAGTTCCTATACTCCATATGGATCCTATTCACAGAACAATCCATATTTTCCATTTTCTAGTCCTCCCTAACCGGTTCATCCTCCACCAAGACAACCACACGATGGCATCAAATTTGTTCATCCCTTCCCCATTCAACAGGTTCATACATTTGAACAATTGAATACAGCCAATCCGACTAATAATAAGAAAGGAAGGAACCAAAACAATGGCAATCTAGGACCAGGAAAGAATGACACCCACAACCATCCCATTGGGGGCAACCAATACCAAGACCCCCAAGGGGGCACCAATAACAATATACCACGACAAGAGAAGAAAAAAAATATTTGAACTAACTTCCCTTGCACTATATGTGGTGAGTATGGACATTATACTCATCATTTCGCCCAAATTCATGATCTCCAATGGATGAGGTCATCCATGAACTCACAGGGCCCTCTGACACAATCTGCCCCTCAGTAGGCCCCACAACGGTATTTTCAGCCACTGCCTCCAACTGTTTTAACAAGTGATCAACCCTACCCCACCAAAAATGGGCCAATATCCAAACCCGGGTGCCACTCAACCCAGGAATTCAGTTGATCGCAGTGTCCTCCTCACTAGCGAAGAAATTCTTCTGCAAACCCGGAAACATCAATACAGCATGCCTACCAACTCTACCCCAACCACCTCAAAAACACTACCAACTACTATAGGACAACCATTGATTATTCCACATCCTAACGCAAAACCCATTCCTCACATACCACGTATGCCTTTACGATGGAATGTACATAACCCTCATGCTAGGGATGCTCATAATTATAGTTTGGTTGATGACTTATCCCACTCTTCCATATCCATATCTATGTTGGAGGTCCTCCAAAACTGTCCATCACAATGAAAATCTTTTCTTTCAGCCTTGGGGGAAGTTGATACAGCTGGCACACAATTGATCACATTTGATTCAGATAATAGATAACCACATCTTCCTTCCCAAGTAGCCTTCCAGATACTAGTTAATATCTGAAACACCACATTTTATTGGTGTATCATCGATGAAGGTGCATCCACCTGCATCATGTCTAACCATGTATGGCATAAAATTGGCTCCCCTGAGCTAGTACCCTCTACCATCACCCTTCGATCTTATGGCAGTCTACCAACATCTTTCGGAGGGCTTTGTCAAAATGTCCCCATAGAACTTGGGGGAAAAACCATCCTCATTGACATTGAAGTTATCGATGTCCATCTTGATTACAATATCTTGTTCAGACATAACTACATGTATGCTATGAAGGCGGTCACCTCTTATGTGTTTCATACGATGATGTTACCCCATAATGGGAAGATCATCACCATCGACCAACTTACACATTATGAGCCTAACCATTCCGCCAACATCGATAACATCCTCACCCTTGTTCATGTTAGCTCGAATAATTTTCCAGTTTCCAACATTGGACCTAGATTATTCCAAGACCCATCCATGTTGGGAACTTATCAGGGAGAACCACTGTTCCTAAACCCATCTTTTTCAACACAAGTGTGTGTAGTTTCCTCTAAAGGAACATAAATCGGAGACAAGACTCCTATCACTGAGTCCCCTCCCCATATCAAAGTTCCACCAGTTGAAGAAATACTACCTTAGGAGTTCCCTGAGAGTGCCACTACACCACTTATCACAGATCTCCCCCCCCTCTAGTGGAAAATCCTAGTATAGTATCTACATCCACCCAATATGGTTCCTCAACCATCCCTCCCTCCTTAGTTAGAGGAAATCCTAGTGTAGATTCCAATACTTGTTCCTACCACACCACCCTCACCCCCAATCACTAGCACCATCACTGCAACTGGGGGAAGATAGAAGAAGAAAGAGCCCATCTCTCCACTACCTCCTCGAGTTCAACTCCCTTGCACCTTATGTGAAAGAAAATAACACCCCACTCACAAATGTCCTTCTCTTCCCAAGCTATGCAATTTTATCCAGCTTCCTCAAGAACTCCTTTTTCTTACCACTCCACCAAGGCCATCCCATGCTACTATGATGTCATCAACCACATGCAAAGAATATATACGAACCAATTTTGCATGTGCCATATGCACAAAATATGGGCATTACACTCATCATTGCCCATCTATCCCATACATCTGCCACACATTAGTCATAGAACGCCACACATATCTTCCTAATCTTCCTCTGACACTCCATACCAATGCTCTCGTGAATGTAATTCATTATATTTCTTCATCATTCCTCAAGCAAAGGGGAGGTCCATGTCTTCCCACCAAATTACCACCCAATCGTCCATAGTGTTAGTGAAAATGGGATGGCATTATGGACCCACTGTCCATATCTAAGACCTTTTCCCCACTTTCATTTTTTGGTACAGGAGCCCATAAGCTCAGTTTTCAGAGACATATTCATCCACTTACACAGACATTTTCATCAGGTTATCATTTTCCCTTTTCCCCGGTCGAGCATCTTTCCATGACACACTCAGGTACTCCTGCTCATGTTCAAAATTGTCAAATAATTGTTATATGTCCTTTATTTTCATATATTGTTCATGTTAAGTATTTGGTTTTCATGTGTGCAGGTACTAGGTCATCACACACAAACACATTCCCTTCAGGTATATGATCGACACTGGCATGTAATCATTCCCTCTGAATCTCAATTGCATCTCCAGTCACACCCTCTGAAATTTGCCTGTAGGATCCTCATATACGACTCTGCAGTATCACCTCCACTGCATTTTGGTACTGTCACCCGATAGCACTGTCCCCCACATGAGTTGTCCCATTCATAGTCTCCCTTGGCACTTTGACACTCATGCTGCTTTCACCCCCTAGGCATGGGAGTCTCGATAGTCCTATGCATTTCCAAGAATCAACCACATACTCATTATCCTCATTTTTCTAGCTTTCCCAATGGACTCCCAAGTTATCTCTTCAAGGTTCTATTTTGACTATGCCTCCTCAGTATCATTAACCATCCATTTCATCCACAATCAGTTTTCCCATCCACAAATTTCCCTCCATTTCATTTACCTCATACAGAATCCCACCCATGGGACCCCCACCCTCCACCAGTTCTCCACACAACTTGTACCCTAACTGGCCCAACCATATTGCACTGGGGCACCCATTTTTGTATTTGTACACTCATCCCAAATTATTCTTTATTCATTTGGTAATTGTAAAAATCCTTTGTTTCTAGCATTTACATAGCTTTTTGTCATCACCTTTGGCGACCTTCTTACTTTCTGGAAAATGAAACCCATGTCACCCTTGGTTGAGGCATTCCTTATCACCTACTCTTGTTGATATCACCCATAAACCCCAAACATCCCACATGTACCCTACCTCTGCTCTCTGATTTTGTTCACTTTGTCCTACCTCTGGTACAACTTTTCCCACATCTGGTTGTCCCCCTGACACTCGACTTACTTGAATGGTTGTTGCCACTTATACTTCACATATATCCCCAACCAAGGGCAGTCTCAAGTCTCATCGCATCTTGACTTCAACCATGTACCTCATCTAGTGGATATCACAAAGCCCTTTTCTACTTGGATTCGCGTCTCCCTTTTTGTCGACATCAGCATAGTTTCCAGAAGGGAGACATTATCTTGACTCTCATTACCTTTACAATGAGGAGTCTCAGATGACACAGGGAGAACCATCATTGCTCTTTGATGTCATTGACCCCCATAACATTCGACTTCAACACTTTCTCATGTTGCGGTGGGTCTTACTTTGTGACTATTGCAGTTGTTTTCATATATGCCGAAGACCTCTGAAATTTGATAGGCTATAAATGCCTTCATATCATAGACACTTCTCATAGGTGTCCTTACCTTTTTTTTCAGAGTTTGTTCATCATCAGAATTGTCCTCTATCATTATCAAACTGCCCTGGAGGGTACTGCAGTGATCTACACCAACACACCATTTTAGTTACTATATTCCACATTTTTGAGTTACATGACATGAGAATGGGGCATGCCTTCCTTGTTTGTACACAATTTATTTTCCACACCTTGAGAAAGGTTGGGTACTACAGGTTCTGCTCTCCCTCCAACAAGTTACTCTTGATACTCTCATCTTTTCTCTTTCTTACAAAAGTACTCTCAGTAGAAGAAACATTGATGAATTTCGGCTATACGTATGCTCCTAACCTCATCCATCAGGGGGCATTTGTTATCATTGAAATTTCGTTCGCAAATGGTTACAGGAATCCAGCATCTTCAAACAACTATTAGTTCACCCATGGACCAAAAATCACCAAAAATGCATTTCCAAAAGGTCCAAAACTATACGACCAGTTATAAAATTAGCATGTGGTAAGGATATACAAGAAGAATGTGCATGTGTGCCAATCGAAAATGCCTGAAAAGAGCACATGCACCCGATGCACGAATGTGGATGAAAAAAGATACACACAACTTAGAATGGCACATTTATGATATTGGTTGGCCTCCCACCCACTTCTGGTTCAGCTTCCAAGTTGATTTGACATCCAAATCTTGGCTAAATCTGGCTGGGTGGCTGGTTAAATACCTAAAGGTGCCCTAAATAGCTCCTTGTTTACACTAAAATTTGGTTGAAAAATGACTCAAAGTTATGCTATGAAAGGAAGCCAAGAGTGCACTACATTTTCAAGGAATTCATTTGTATTGTTATGTTGCTTGTATTTTCTTGGAGGATCCTCTTTCCTCATCAATATTATGCTAGCACCATTACACTTAGCCATTCATATCACCTCTAGAATGAATTTTCTTTGGATTCTCTTCACCATTTGATCCTAGTTTCTCATTTGTAAGAAGAGCTTAATATTTGGGGGTTCAAGATCCCTCCCTTGGAGGAAGAGGGGAACCAAAGTCTCTATTTATTCTTGGTGTTTTCTTTCCACTAATACAATCCTTTCCATTAGTCGCATCAGTATTATTTGTTCCTTCTCCTTATGTTCTTATGCACTATACTTTAATTGTTTTTATCATTCTTATTTTAATTCTTTTCTTATCTTTTATGCTTTATCTTTCTAACCCTTTTCTTTACTGATGTCTTTCCTATCTGACCCAAATGGGCTTGTAAGCACTATTATTTTTCTCATTTAGGTGACAAAAGAGGTGAAATAGCAAGGACTTCTCGTTTACAAGTAAGTAGCTTGAGCTCGAAGTAGTCCTGTAGAGAATTAAAGAATTCATTTTTATAGACAATAGTAAACAAAAATCAGACCCAATGATATGTGAAAAGCAGAGTCGATAACTTCAAACTAATCTTCATCTAACCTTATGCAAGAGACCTATGGAATGCTATAAGATTGAGAGGGATTTGGAAAACCCAGATGATTTAGAAGAGTTGAGAAACTTAGGCATTAAAGACATAGAAGGGAATACAGAAATCGAGAACATCATACCCAGTCAAACTCATGGTTGTTATAATCACCCATTGAATTTGAGCAAAGTCAATATAGGGACCATAGAGAAACCTAAAATAACTATGGTGGGATATTACTGGGATGATAAAACTAGTCAAGAAATACATTTTCTGAGTTAAAAGAGATTGAAGGAGTTCTGGGAGAGTTGAAAATTGAATTAAAAACAAGATAAGCGCTTGTGAGGCATATACCATACTACCTTAACCTGAGAGTGAAAGAGAAGGTTAAAAGGGAAATAGCTAAGATGCTAGAAGATGGACTTATTTTAGCAGTGGAAGAAGTAGAATGGGTCATCCCAATAGTTATCCAGAGCAAGAAAGACATAGAGGATATTAGGGTCTGTGTAGACTATATAAGCCTTAACTCTTCCTATGTGAATGACCATTTTCCAACACCTTTTATGGATGAGGTGCTAGAACATGTTGCGGGGAAAGAATATTACTCATTTACAGATGGATTTTTAGGGTATCACCAAGTAAGGATTTCTGAAGAGAAAAAAAAAAGACCACATTCATAATAGAATGGGGGTCATTTGCATACAATGTGATGCTATTCAACCTAAAGAACATCCTTGCAGTTTTGACTAGGATTGTGATAGAAAATTTCTAAGAATTTATTCACAAGGTTACAGATGATTATATGGATGATTGGATGCTATATAGTCTACTCAAGGAACATGTAGCGCTACTACATCTAATGTTTGATAGATATAGACAATTGTAGATATCATTGAACCTCAAAAAGTTTATCTTTTGTGTGCCACATGGAAATTTGTTCAGCCACATAGTATGCCAAGAGGGAGTACTGGTAGAACCAGCCAAAGTTGCGGTTATTGTGAACATGTCACCACATACGAGTACTAAGAAGTTTCACTCCATGCTGGGGCACATAGGGTACTATCCTATGTTCATCAAAAGATATCAAAATATCATTGTACCACTGGAAAATCTACTAAAGAAGGTTAAAGTGTTCCAATGGATACCAGAATGTGATAAAGCATTCGAGACCCTAAAGGAGAAGTTTAGCACAACACCTATTCTGATAGTTCCAAATTGGGAAAATGAATTTCATGTCCACGTAGATGCTTCAGGTATTGACTTAGGAGCTATCTTAGCGCAACCAGGAGATGGAGCCATGGATCATCCTATATATTTTGCAAGTAGTAAGTTTTTGCAAGATGAGCGCAACTATACAACGACAAAAAGGGAGGGTTTAGTATAATTTACACTTTGTAGAAGTTTAGACATTATTTTCTAGGTTCTCATTTTAAGTTCTTTACTGATCATTCTACATTAAAATTTCTAGTTAACAAACTTATGCTGGAAGAGAGAATTTGTAGATGGTTGCTACTATTTCAAGAATTTTCTTTTGAAGTGATCATTAATATTTGGGGGTTCAAGAGCCCTCCCTTGGAGGAAGAGGGGCCCCAAAGTCTCTATTTCTTCTTGGTGTTTCCTTTCCACTAATACAATCCTTTCCATTGGTGGCATGAGTCTTATTTGTTCCTTGTCCTTATGTTCTTATGCACTATAGTTTAATTGTTTTAATCATTCTTAGTTTAATTATTTGCTTATCTTTTCTGCTTTATCTTTCTAACCCTTTTCTTTACTGTTGTCTTTCCTAGCTGACCCAACTGGGCTTGTAAGCACCATTATTTTTCTCATTTACATGACAAAAGAGGTGAAATATCAAGGACTTCTAATTTACAAGTAAGTACCCTGAGCTCGAAGTAGTCCTGCAAAGAATTAAAGAATTCCTTTTTACATACAATAGTAAACAAAAATAAGACCCAGTGATATGTGAAAAGTAGAGTCGATAACTTTAGACTAATATTCATATAACCTTAGACAAGAGACCTATGGAATGCTATAAGATTGAGAAGGATTTAGAAAGCCCAGATGATTTAGAAGAGTTGAGAAACTTATACATTAAAGAAATAGAAGGGAATAAAGAAATTGAGAATATCATACCCATTCAAAGTCATGGTTGTTATAATCACCCATTGAATTTGTGCAAAGTCAATATAGGGACCACAAAGAAACCTAAAATAGCTATGGTGGGATATTACTGGGATGATAAAACTACTCAAGAAATATGGAGTTTGTTGTGAGAATATGAGGATTTGTTCCCAAATACATTTTCAGAGTTAAAAGAGATTGAAGGAGTTCTGGGAGAGTTGAAAATTGAATTAAAAACAAGATAAATTCTTGTGAGGCATACACCATACTGCCTTAACCTGAGAGTGAAAGAGAAGGTTAAAAGGGAAATAGCTAAGATGCTAGAAGTTGGACTTATTTTTGCAATGGAAGAAGTAGAATGGGTCAGCCCAATAGTTATTCAAAGCAAGAAAGACACAAAGGATATTAGGGTCTGTGTAGACTATAGAAGCCTTAACACTTCCTATGTGAATGACCATTTTCCAACACCTTTTATAGATGAGGTGCTAGAACAGGTTGTGGGGAAAGAATATTACTCATTTACAAATGGATTTTTAGGGTATCACCAAGTCAGGATTGTTGAAGAGAAAAACAAAAAGACCACATTCATAATATAATGGGGGTCATTTGCATACAATGTGATGCTATTCAACCTAAAGAACGTCCTTGTAGTTTTCACCAAAATTGTGATCGAAGCTTTCCTAGAATTTATTCACAAGTTTATAGATGCGTATATGGATGATTGGACAATATATAGTCTACTCAAGGAACATGTAGCGCTACTACATCTAATGTTTGACAAATATAGACAATTGCAGATATCATTGAACCTCATAAAGTTTATCTTTTGTGTGCCACATGGAAATTTGTTGGGCCACATAGTATGCTAAGAGGGAGTATTAGTAGAACCAGCCAAAGTTGTGGTTATTGTGAACATGTCACCACCTACGAGTGCTAAGCAGTTGCACTCCATGCTGGGGAACATAGGGTACTACCGTAGGTTCATCAGAAGATATCAAAATATCACTGCACCACTGGAAAATCTACTAAAGAAGGCCAAAGTGTTCCAATGGATACCAAAATGTGATAAAGCATTCGAGACCCTAAAGGAGAAGTTCATCAGAACACCTATTCTGATATTTCCAAATTGGGAAAATGAATTTCACGTCCACGTAGATGCTTCAGGTATTGACTTATGAGCTATCTTAGTGCCACCAGGAGATGGATCCATGGATCATCCTATCTATTTTGCAAGTAGTAAGTTTTTTCAAGATGAGCGCAACTATACAACGAAAAAAAGGGAGGGTTTAGCTATGATTTACACTTTGCAGAAGTTTAGACATTATTTTCTAGGTTCTTGTTTTAAGTTCTTTACTGATCATTCTGCATTAAAATATCTAGTTAAAAAACTTATGTTGGAAGGGAGAATTTGTAGATGGTTTCTATTGTTTCAGGAATTTTCTTTTGAAGTGATCATTAATACTAGAAGATGTAATGTAGGGACTGATCACCTATCTAGATTAGAGTCAAGGGAAAGTGGCAGAGCAATCGATAATCAACTTCCATATGTATACCTAAACCGAGTTGAGGAAATAACAAAATACTTGGAAGACATAACAATCTTCTTAAGTACATGATCCTGCCTAGAAACATATTCTACAACCCAGAAATTCCATATGGTGGTTAGAGTAGTAGACTATCAATTGATTACTGGGAAATTGTATAAATTGGGACTAGATAGTATCCTCAAGATATGTGTCTTGGATCATGAAGGATAGGATATACTGTGGGAGTGCCACAATGGAGTTGCGAGAAGTCATGTGGGAGGAAAGGGCACTATGTAGAAATTTCTCCAAGATGGACTATGGTGGGACACACTCTTCAAGGATAAAAAGACATATGTTAGATCATGTGATGTTTTTCAAAGAGTGGGTAAGCCATCATGACAAGATGAACTACCACTTCAACTAGTTCAAGCTTTATAATCATTTGAGAAGTGGGCGGTTGACTTCATTGCGTTGATCAACCCCACAACTAAGAATTCAAAGTCTAGGTACATCATTACCGCAACTGACTACCTTACACATTGGCTTGAGGCAGAATCTATTCAGGATTGTTCAACTGATACTCCTTCTAGGTTCATTTTTGAAAATATTATCACTCGATTTGGATGTCCAAGGAGTCTGACCAATGATCAAGGAGCTCATTTTATCAGTAGTACCATATCAAATCTTACAATAGAGTTATTGATCCAACATCATAAAAGTATTCCCTACCACTCGCAAGACAATGACATAGTAGAGGCCTTTAACAAGATTTTGGAGAGAGGGTTAACAAAGTTTTTTTGTGCAAACAAGGAAGATTGGGATGACTGAATTCCAATAGTACTATGGGCTTACAGGACAACCACAAAGAAACTCCACAAGTACACTCCATTTCAACTAGTTTATGGGAAAGAGATTGTGTTGTATGCATAATTCATTACTCCAAATTTGCACATTACACATATCACATGCATGTCGAAGGAAGAATTAGTTGAGTAGAGACTCATGGAGTTACAAGAAATTGAAGAGACCAGGTTTTTAGTAGACTTGCATTAGTCAGTTGAGAAAGAAAGGTAGAAATCTTGGCATGACAAAAACATTAAGACTAAAGTATTTTCACAAGGAGACAATTTCCTACTCTATGACAGTTGGTACCAGAAGCACCCACGCAAGTTGCGCATGCATTGGTTGGGACCATTTATAGTTGCGGAGATACAAACTTCTGGAGCAGTTAGAGATGTGCAACTAGATGGCATATTGTGTCCAAGATGGGTGAATGGCACTCGATTGAAACCCTATGTGTCTCAGAACTAAGATAAAGGATTATTTCTCTAGTTCGAAGGAGCATTTATAGTAGTTAGATTTGATTTTTTCTGCAATTTCTGTAAATTCAGTTAATAAATTGGATGTGTGTAGTGGTGCGCCAGGACATTTAGTTCATTTCTTTCTATCTAAGTGTTGGTTGATGCAGAACTGCTTACTCAACAGTGTAGGAAAAAATGCATCAATAACCTATTAATGATCATCATTAATATGACGGGGACCCATTTTGTGGTTAAAGGAAGAGCAACTTTGAACACAATATGAGTCCATGTGCCACATGAAACTAGTCCAGTCACAACTTTTATTAATATTACGATACCCCATCTGAATTTGGTTAATCCATAAAGCCACAATATGAGAAGATGCCATCGATATTCACACTGATATTTTCATCTGTCAAATGGTAAGGTATGAAGTCAGCCATGTCCTTGCCCAAATTGCATAGTAAATGCCAGAATATCCAATAGGATTTACCCAGTTAACCAATCCCATCGAAAAAATCAGATCCAAGTTGCATCTGTTAAATTATGTACCAAGGCAAGTGTTTCTCTTCCCTAGGCCCTAAGGGGGAGAAATTGCCGAATATGGGTCTTAGTCAAATTAATTTGTGAGATGCAAATTAAAAGATA
>JZKD02S1670646.1:395034-407466 GCA_000966675.3 Picea glauca
AGCATCTATAGGGTAATGATGAACAACAATTATTATTGAACTTGCCAGCTAAGCTCGATTATAAATCTCTGAGAACCCGTTGTAGAACACATTATTTCCCATAATGAACTTAGCAATTTGTGAATTCTGCAGAACAAGAAATCTTGTGTAATCCCTCGACCTGTAGTCATGATCCCTAATCCTTGTATCACCTACAGAATTTTTTGATAGTTGAGAGTCACAATGCTGAGAGCTACAGGAATCAAAAGCACCATTTCCAAAGATGTAGTACCAGATGAGCCTTGCAACCCCCAAGTTGAGGCCATGAGTGATACCAAGGGGAAGGTGGAGTAGGTCAAGCTCCTCGATATCGACTTAACAAACCAAGTATTGTTTCCCTAGATGAACATAGACATTTTCTAGAGTATTGTTCCAGATGCATTGGGAGGCATGTAGATTTTGCCAAAACCCAAATTTATTAACCTATTCAAAGAAACCATCATGAACCTGAAGGACATACCAGTGTTCGACACCACTGATGAGGTTGCACAATGTACTAAGTTCATAATCAACAGGGTGCATGAAAAAAGTCTATGGTTGGATAAGAGATATCCAATCCATGCAAAAGACATCCACCAGCTTACTGGAATATCCCTTGAGGGGGAGGATGTGCCCAAAGGATTCTAGGATCCCATCAAGAATGGAAAGAATAAAGCGAGACCAACATATATGAAAGGTTCCACACATACATGGGGGTCGCACAACCAATATCGACCCCATACTACCTGAGACAATTAGGACTGGCTGCTACATCATATCTAGAAAAGTGATCTGGTCTTACTACAAGGGAGAATGCACACTAGATGCACTATCAATGGTGTATTTTTGTGCCAATAGCATTGCCTTCAATAGGTGTAGCTACATGTTGGAGGAACTACTTGTGGCTTGCGAGGAAGCCTAGGAGAAAGGTGGTACCTTCACCTATTGCTATTTGTTTCTTTCATTTGCAATGCTCAAGTGGATTCCACACGCTAGAAGACCATTGGCACTAGCATAGAAGGGGAACCTAGCCAAAATGTTTGAATCCTAGCATTCAAGGGAAGACTTGAATAAAATAGCCTTCAACAACACGACATTATCCAAGTGGTACAATGGTCTCATTGGTGCAACATAGAAGTTTCCCATTCCACAAGAGCTCCTCAACTGCAATACCAGGAACATAGCCTTAAACATGAACTGACACCATATTTTTGTGTGGCCAAGGTATTCCAACAAGGATTAATTCCATTCATTAATGCTACCATTCTATTTGGATGAAGAGGCATTCAACAAGGAGGTGATGTCATGGCCTGGAGTCAAACACAACCCACGCAAGTCAGGGATGCACTTTTTTTTTCCTGTTGAGATATTGAAGAAGAAAGGTCAAGAAGTAGGGGTAGGACTGAGTTCTGTCGCAATCACACAGAAGAAAGAATCTCTACCAGAGATAGAATTTGAAGAGGAGGAAGAGATGCAGCCACTAGAAATAAAGAAAATGACACTGTCGATGTTCCTGCAACTGCCAAAGAAACCCATCTTGACAAGTAAGGATGTCAACAAAATCCGTATTTATGCATACATCATAGAGCCTATAGCCAAGAAAACCAGGATTATGATCTTGTCGATCAAGGTTATGAACCCCCAACACATTTCATCCACTGTCCCCCACACTCGCTCAGTGGTTCAAGAAACCCCAATCATACATATTCAAGTCGACCCTAATCCTAACACCCATCCATCCACCATCATCACTGAGCACCCTCCATCACTACCACAACCCTAGTCGCCACCTCCAGAAACCAACAGTCCACCAAAAACCATTGATCTATATCCCATGCAGCTTGATCCCCCAGAACTACTCGAGTAGAGGCTAGAGCTCCTAGAAATAAGCCCAGAGTTACTTGAGCATAGACCAAAAATTCCTCGTCCAAATCCCAAAGTAACTGAACAAAGGATACAAATGTCTGGACCGAATCTTGAAGCTCAGGACCAACAGATTATACCTTTTGTGTAGCATAAGGACACTATGTCCTCAATGAAGATGCAAATGATGGAGAGGCCACAAGTCTAAAGTCCCCAACACACTGCCTCAATGACCAAGGTTGAGGGTGCCATAGGAACTGTAAATATGGAAGCAGAGGCACAAAAAGAGGCAGAGATTACAAATTTTTGTAAGGAACCTGAGACAACTTCAAGATAGAGGGAAACATCAACAGGGGTATATATGGAGATAATTCTCCAAAACCATCAGTAGTGCACAGAGTTGTTGCAACTCTGCCTAGCCAGAACAAACGTTCTGATGCTCCTTCCATTAGCGTTGAGGTTGAGGCTTGTTCTAAGACCATCCACAAGATAGGAGCAGGTAGAGACTCCCTCAGAACATTCAATGGTTAGTGGACTCCCATTGCAGGTCCGAGTACCCAGGGACACCACCCCTTCATCCGTTAACCTTGCATAGTGGCAAAAAACACACCTAGTTGGAATGATCATAGTCTCAACTGATCAACTGGGGCAGAGGCTCTAGAAGCCCGAAAGGTATACATAGTTTTGAAGGGAAGAAGCACTCCTTATGAAAGTGTGCATAAAATAGTAAGCACACGCCAAGATCTAGGCATAGCAGAAACTAGAAAGAGTTCAGGAGAGGCTTCTTGAATCCTACCCAAAAATATGGAAGGTCACACCCCAACTGCCACAAGTTCGTGATGCAGGAGAGATGGAGTATCATATTTAACTAATCCAAGGGGAATGGTCACAATTGACCATCCACACAGAGTATCTAGAAGTGCATTTGCGACCGACTCAGCAGGAAGCAGAACAACAACCTCAGGAGTTGTAGGAGAGTATGGAGAAAATAGTGTTGGAAGGAAACAATGCCCGAGCAACACTACACAAGTCCACAACTGAGTGCACAAAGATTTTTAGAGAAATCAATGATTGGATGGGAATCATCGCTAGGCACAACCAGAATCTAGAAAATGTGTGCAACAGAATCTAGTTCATGAATGAGGAAGTTGCGGATACTATAGACCCACTGGAGAAACAACAAAAGTTTGATCAGATTCAACAACTGGATAATGAGATGGACACCCTGTTTGAGGCACAATCCATAGCCAAGTAGGATCTGCACAAATTTTGACCTATCATTTAGACAGTATACATGCAAATGCATCAGGTCAATGCAACAATAGACTCTAAATCGAAGTCTTTGGTCACATCTAAGACCAAGGAATATATCACAGATGGGACCCAAAACGTCATCTCCGAGGCTTCACTCCTTGCCAGGAAATGGTAGGATAAAGTTGGGATCTTTCAGGAAGTCAAGAAGTGGGCCTTAGAGTTGGTTCCAGAGTTGGGCCCTTTGTTTGAAGAGGCAGAGAAAGAGAAATAACAATCAGAGGAGGACAATAAAGATGAAAAGGAGGACAAGGGAAAACATCAGTTTCTCCTAGAAGCTGCAAAAGAGCCAAGTACTTGACTTGAGGGTGAGTCAAGGCTTCTGTTCAGAGACTTTTGGGCCCTTTGGTTTTGGACTTGAAGCTGTGAAAAAAGGGTTATAGTCCCATTTTTTGTTTAGCATGAGTTTCATAAGATACAGAAGAATCTAGACAATAGAGAAAGGAAAAGTAACAGAAAGAGGTTGCGGAAAATGACAATGCAATGGAAACGAGGAAAAAACAGTTGCAACAAAACAAGAAAGCATGCAATCCCAAAGCCATATGACCCTACTTATCTTATATATATGATATGTATCCGATTTTAAAAGGGTTCTGAGGGTTTGGGTGGTTGGGTTCGAGTTGTTCTTCTTGTTGTTGTCTATTGTTGATAGGTTGGGTTTTAGTTCTATAAATGTAATCTGTATATAATTTTCAGTAAATAGAGCTCTGTGACATGGTTCTAGAGCCAGATGTCTATAAAATAGAATTACTTTGTATCTATGAGGTTGTATATGATAAGATGTGATGACAATATATAAGGAAGGATCCAAAATTTTGAAATATGTTGCGTCATTCTATGTTTACGCTTATGTGTTGTATCTTTAAAGTACTTCTTTATGCTTCATTAGTTTCATATGATATTTCTCTGTATATATGTTTTCTACAGCTTAAGTAGCTTCAGTTATTGCGTGTATGAGATCAAATATATTCTGTAGTTATCCTGGCTTGTGTATGATCATGGAGAATATTGAAGGTTCTGGGAACCCACCTAAGTATTCTCCTTGTCCTTCCCTATCCTTATGCTTTGGTTGCTCTTCGGGTGAGACTTATTCTCTTCGAAGGAGATGAAAATGCTAATGTTCTAGACTACACAGTACCTTTTTTTGGTAACCTGAGAGGAGCCAAATGAAGGGTACCACCTCTTCCACTCATACATGTGGGTGAAGTGTACTCTACTACATTCCATTACTGAAGCAACATTGAGAAGAACATGCTATTAGTAGTGATTTTCAAGAGGTTGAAGTTTTCAATGACACCACACCCATAGAAACACACCATATGTTGGTTGAGAGAAGGTCCAAGACATATGAATTAATCAACAATATCACTTACACTACAACATCATTCCTTTCAAAGATGAACTACTAGTTGATGTTTCCTAGATTGAAGTTTTCCGTGTTATTTTAGAACAACCATATGTGGAAGTATCATTTTTGTTATGAGATTAGGCCCCATGTTTTAATTGTTACTTTTGGAGGTCAACTTTAAAAGGTGCTAGAGGTATTTATAACTACTACAATCTCCTTCATCTAAGTGAAGTAGTGTAGGAGGTGTTATCTCTCAAGATTACTTTATTATATTTCATGGTTACTTTGTTATCTTTCAAGGTTACACTAAAAGTGTTTACACATTTTTTGGGGGACCTTCTTCATGAGATTTGGGGTACATGGTGTATGTTCAACCCCTAGATGATATGTGATGTATTTTCACATAGGATATGGTTCGTGATGAATTTTCACATTGGAGATGGATTAATCAGTGGTCACTTAATCATAGTTATATTCTTTCATGATATTTTTCCCTAAGGAATCTGTTGGACAGACATTTTGGATTCATTTTTCATGAAAATACAAAGTATGGAGGATATGCGCAATAGAAGAAGAAACAAGACAATGTAAGTGTGGAGTGCATAGTAAAGGTGCATTCAGGACTAGGAGTACATAATAGAGGCACATTCAAGAGTGAAATGCATATTAATTACACACTTAATAGAGAACAAAGAAAGAGATTAAGGTAGAGAATGAAGCAAGAAGATAAAGCAGGAGAAAAGGAAGGATAGTATTTCGGTATGCCAAAAGTTGAAATATGTGCAAAACCATGAAGAATAATAGTGGGGAGTACAAAATAAACATTCATATGTAAAATAAGGAAAATAAATCCCAAACAACGAGTCAACACGAGTTTTCATAAGTCAGAATGAGTTGTAATTGAGTTTTTTGGATAAGGAAAGTAGGGTTTTGAGCCCTAGATTCCATGTATAAATATGTAATGGGTTGGGAAGATAGGGGTCCTATTCTGTTATGTTTATATTCTGGTCAATAGTAGTTGACACCTTTATGAGGAGAATGAGAGAGTAGACTGAGAATGAAGAGTTTATGTCTGATTGTTAGGGAGACGTTAGAGAGAGAGGCTTGCACTACAAAGCGGCTAGGAAAGATTGAGCAAGAGATAGAATGGTATTTCTATTATAAGCACAGTGCACAAGATTGAGATGATTATAGAAAGAATAATAAAGAAGCAAGTCATTATGGACATAGCCAAAAGTTGGGTGAACCATGATAATTACTGTGTTTTCTTTTCTTTTATGTGATTGATCATGAATACTATCGTTAGGCATGTTAGACTAGATTTCTCTACTATATGATCACTACACAATAGTTATGAAGGTTACAATAAATGGTTTATGTTGCAATACGCAATATAATTCTACTATGTAACCAAGGAAGAACAAATACAATATAAGGTGCATAGAACACATAAGTAAGAATGATTAAGATGATCACCTCCCATTCTCTCACTACTGTAGAAACTTGGTTTCTATAGCCCCAATAGATGCCTCAAGAGAAACTTCACTTGCATGTAGGTGATGTTAAAAGGGTCAGTTTCTAAAGATTTCTTTTTGGTTAATATAACTTGAACCAAGGGTATTACAACCATGCACTATCAAATACTATGAAGGATACATTCAATACATTTAGAGGGAAGAGGGGTCTAGATGTCACAAACATAAGTGACGATGTTGTGAGATTTGTGAGGCAGGTATTATCCTCCAAACTATTAAGGAAATTCTCAAAGGACAAGGTGTCGGTCACAATCATTACAACGACAGAAAAGTGTGCAAAGGGGGTCAAAATGAACTGGGCAACATTTTTGATAAATTAGTTTTTGATAGACTTCATAGAAGTCCAGGATAAATTCGTGGAGTTACATTTTTCCTAGATTATCATCCTGATTACACTAGTTGGGTGGAAGGAACCCAATGATTACGAACCTATGAAAAAAACTAGTAAATCTAATGGAGTTACATGGTATGAAAAACTATGGAATACAACAAAAAAGAGGAGAAAAATAGATAACAATGTTACATTCTATGTCTACTTTGACACGATAAAGTACATAGTGTTGAAATTACTAAGACAACTGAGAGGGGGGGTGAATCAATTGTTATTGTGCTTAAAAAAATTTAAGTCTATTAAACCATTCTTAATCTTTCTTCAAGTGATCATCAATATTATACAACATATGGACAACATAAATAATGAGCACCAGTCACACATAAGATATACACAGAGAAATATTTTCACGAGGAAACCCATAAAGGGAGAAAACCTCTTCTTCTTCAAAATGATAGGCAGTCTTTTAAGTTTTGTACATAATCTATGTTTGAGCACAAATCAAAGTGTGGCTACTACCTCTATTTTACAATCTCTAACTTGTTTGAGAGAAACAACTTTTTGGTTTCTCTAGCACCCACTAGAAGGAAGCACCAACTCCCTAAGTGTTCTAGCACTGACTGGATGGAAGCACCTACTTCCACTTATACAAGAATCAACTTGTTTGAGAGCACCAACTCTCTGGTTTCTCTAGCACCCACTAGAAGGAAGCACCAACTCCATGAGTGTTCCAGCACCGACTGGATGGAAGAACCTACTTCCACTTATACAAGCACCAACTTTCATATAGAAAACTCTATGTTTTCCCAAGCACCACCCTGCCACCCTGTTTTCTGGCCACAACTAGATGGAAGCTACAACTCCCAATATTCAAGAACCAACTTGAATATAATAGGACTGCAGTCCTCCCTAGCACCACCCTACCTCCCTGATTATAAATAAATGATTGAATAACCAACAAAACAGATAAATCGATTCTTACCACTTCTTCTCTGTTCTGTAAATCTGGTCTGCTTCTAACTATTCTGCAATTCTTCTCTTCCTTTGTCTGTTCTACAATTCTTCTTTTCCTCTATCTTTTCTACAATTTTTCTCTGCTTCAATATGTTCTTCAATTCTACTCTTGCTTTTGTCTATTCCTCATCTGTTACTCATCTCTGAGTTTTATCTCACACTGCGCATATTGTCAGCCTCACACTGTGCATACTGTGATTTTCCCTTTCTTACAGTTCAACTCATTTTTCATTCAGAATAGCCAACCACGCATAGTCACTGCATGTTTCTGTTATACACTCCAACCCATTCAGTTACCCCTCAAACCCTATAACAATGCATCGACAACTAAAACGCCCACCGTCCAAGAACCATGATTTGGTTCTGCTAACTAAATCATAACTGATTGATTACCTGTGAGGTTAAACAGTAACCCTTCGATCAAGTTTCCAATTAACCATCACCATTGGATTAAATCTGTAGGATTTCGCGTTTATCTCATATGCCCAATAGATATGACCGAGCACTAAACAAAATTTGAATTTCGTGATTTCGCATCTCGACATTCTTGTGAAGAAGGGTCTCGACACTCCAAGTTGCGATCACCGAGACTCTGAGATGGAGCTTAGCACCGCTATTTTCTTCCCCTCACGTGACCACCATTGGTGCCCACAAGTTGTGCCAAAAGGCGCTTCGTATTTCACAAACTTTTGAAATTCATCGAGCTTGATCAATGGTCGAGATATCCAATGATCCGATGGTCCATATCTCATCGTGATCTCACATATCACGATTCCTGTGATGAAGGATCTCAATACTCCAAGTCACGATTGGCGAGACTCTGAGATGGAGTTTAACACCGCTAGATTCTTCCTCTATCTTATGCATATGTAACCACTAGCTGTGACCACAGCCTTATTCAAAAACACATTTCACACTTTCGCATCTCAGGTATTCTATGATGGGTCCTCTAGACTCTCCATGTCACAAACTCTGAAATAGAGCTTGGATTCTCTAGCTCTTCTCTCCATCTCTCGACAATGTGACCATGATATATGACCACTCACCAATCAAACAAGCACTTCCCTCCTTTGAATTTCAAGTCAATGAAACTTTAATCCCTCACCACATTCCCTCTTGGATCAATGGTCAAGATCTTATCACGATTTCGCAACTTCATGGGCCTTTGTCATGCCTGATCAATGATCCACAATCTCGATGATTTGACGGTCCAGATATTTTCATGATCTCACATATTGCGAGTTCCCACACCATGCTCCATTGACTCCTCCAATGTGCAAGTCAACAAAATTCCAATCGCTTTCCATGTGTCCTATGAATCCAAAGGTTAGGGTTGTTATTGCGATTTCAAACCTCTTTCCTTTGGATTTCTCGATCTGCAAAAATCCGAAATGAAACCTTTGTCGTGCTTTGATTATTTTCCTCCTTCTGAGGTTACACTGTTTATATTTCCATTATCACTATTCTATTGATCGTTCTAATCTTGGCCATCTGATTGTGCTGATCTTCACCATCAATGACAAACACACATACTCTACCTCTGTATAAAAACATGCCAACACATAGTAGCACAGAAGCCATGCATCATCGCCTAGATGGTAGAGACCTACTAGGATATTGTGTGATTTAAAGAAGGGATGCACCATATTTACATTCAATACAAAAGGGATCCTGCATGCTAGTGGCTACCGACCAACTACAAATTGGCAACAAATGATGTATTCTCGATCGGTAATGACTAGGAAGAAGATTGGAAAGTTCCATGGGAGAAAACAAAACACCCAAATGAAGAACAAGAATAAGAAAGGTATGAGGAAGAACCAATTGAAGGACAAGGAAATGGGAAAAAAAATGGTGCATGGAGTATGCCAGGACCATCAATAACATAAGTCCAACAAACAATCCTAAGAGATAGGGTCAAACGAAAATATAAGGGAAAGGGTCAAGCTGTAGCTATGCACAAAAATATGAAAGAACATAAAGTACCACATATCTATAATATGACATATGACGACATGGACATAATTGAATACCAAGTACGGGATTCCACAAAGGAGTCCATTGAGGAAGCAACAAGGAAACACGAAGAAAAACACTAGAAGGCGTGTGACCAATTGATGACAATAAAAAAAATATTGGAGACCATGGATAAAGAACCAAAGAAAGCCTCTGGTGAGGGACTGTCCATGAGTCTGGTTGAGGAAGCAAAAACTTCCAATCCATTCTTATATAAGTTAGCATCTGGGCACAAAGTATTGGATATTGATATAAACGCGGTTGAGTTCCCGACACCAGAAATGTAAGAACAAATGAAAGCACTAAGTCGCTTGAACAAACTAGTGTCATAGATTCCTAAACACATACTACAAATATTGAAGGTAGGTATTATGCATGAGATAAGGCTCTACGCAAACCTAACATGTAGAGAAGTGATTAAGGTGACAAATGAAAATATGGAAACAAACAAAGGTATAAAAATTCTTTGTAAGAAAAGAGTGAAGTTGAAGTAAAATTTGAAAGAGAAATGAAGGAGAAGAACAAAGTCAAGGAAAGGCCCGAGAAATATTTAAAAGAGAACAAAGAAGCTAATAAAATGGCATAGAATACACAAGTGATTATCCAAAAGTTGTATAAGGAAATTCTTGAAGTACCATTAGTAGTAGAGGCCACCATGGAAGAACATGTCTTGAGAATCAATGAAGTCATCAAATGCTTCTACACAAGGACTAAGGATTGTTGGATTACTCAGAGGAGGGGTAAATCAGTAATAGTGTAATTATAATCATTTTTCTTCAAATAATCCAAGTGTTATATAAATATAGAATTATTATCCAATAATGAGAAATAATAAATGAACAATCACACACATACACAGTACACCAATGTTTTACGTGGAAACCCAAATCGGTAGAAAACCACGAAATGTTTTTTCTTATATGTCTTGAAGAGTTACATTCATTGGAAGCACCGACTTCCTTTGTTTTCCAGCTACAATTGGAAGGAGGCTCCAACCCCCTATTTTCTCAGGATATAACCTGAGGGAAGCTCCAACTCCCCAATTCTCTGGCTACAACTAGAAGGAGGCTACAACCCCCTATGTTCTCCAACTAAAAGTGGAAGGTGGCTACAACCACCTGTCCTTGCCTCGTCCAACCGCCTGAAGTAGAAGTAGAATGATGGAACCATTGTCACACTATCACTATGAGATATACTATTGTAAACCTGTACCAATAAACTTGAACCATGCATCAAAATGTACCTCAACCTGTACCATAAACAAGTGCATCAACCATGCACCAACCTATACGAAACAATCTATAATCAACCTGTACCATAAACAAGTGAAACCAACCATGTACCAAGTATGTACCAATCATGTGTCAACTACTCATCAAATATGACTCATCAATATGTGCCAACATCATCAACTATACACCTCATGTATGTGCCAACTCATCAACTACTTGTCTCAACCATGTACCCAACTTGTACCTCAACCAAAATCCCTCATCAATTTCATCATAAAAATATTATTTATAATTTTGTAATAGACCTGGTGTATATGATAGCATACCTACAAACCTTCCTTAACTTTAAACAACACGAGACTAGCATTTACATCAAACTTTTCTTTAGTCTCACATGACTAGTTTTGGATTAGTCAACAACCCTAACTTGAAATAATCATAACTTTGTACCTATAATGAATAAATATATGAAACTGATATACAATTATCTTCAGTCTGTTTTATGAAATTCCTCCAGGTGTCAATACCTGGAATGTCTCAAAAAATTAGTTATGGAAAAAATGGCATACCTTGTTGAATTATGGCTTATTCTAGAGAGTGACCTTGCATAGCATGCCCCACACAGAATATTTGTTGGATAGATCTGAAAAGTTTACAAAGAATGATAAAGAATATAATCTAACCAAAAAATTTTGTCTTACTAAATTTGGATCTATTACGAATAATTTATGGCATTTTTACCCGAAAAACCTTTTTTTTACTAGTTTCAAGACTAGCCACAAGCCCTATTTTCCACGGAGTGTAACTCTAAAAATGAAACGACCCACAAGCTGAATTGTTTACCATAGATACTTGTATATGTTTCCTCTATGGAATAGCAATTTTATGGTCTAAATCATTCTAGAAAAAAAATTTAGTGCGAAAATGGTGAGATGACCTGTAAATAACATACCGTAGAAAGCATCATCAAAATAATTTATCCTTCCTTGAATTCCGGCCTTTTTTTTCTTCACCTTCCCTCAGACATTAGGCTTATATATACTTTGGTTACCTCAGAAACCTATAGGTATTCAATATTCTCAAGTGTGTCTAAAATGAGACAACCTTTCCTCTTATTTATTCTCTCAAAGTAGCTTCCTCAAAAACATCTTCTAGGTCACTTTGCCCACTTTCCTTATTTTAGGGTTAACTCACTTCTAATTTCTGCATTAAATTTATTATTTAAATAATTTATTTTGTATTCACTTTGAATTATAATAATCGCATCAATTCACTTTATTATTTACCTTCTAAAATCTCTTAAATCACTTTGACTACTTTGACCTTTTGGGGCTTCTAGATGACATAAGACGGTCCTCCAACTTCATCAGACCATAACTCTCAAACCGTGAGGAGTTATGTGACGTTCCACATACCACCAGAAATGGAATGAAATGTATCATCCATAGAGAATAAAATTACCTGAAAATATATCAAAACCCATACCATTATCCATCAAAAAAACTTGTGTCCATTACCCAAACTTGGGTTCTCCAACTTCTCATGGCCATAACTCTCTAACCATGAGGAGTTATGTGACGTTCCACATACCACCGTGTTAAGAACCAAACATCAATATAGCATAGAAAAACTTCAGGAAAATTACTTACTGCCTTGAAAAAGAGATAATTTCAGATAATAAGCCTCTTCGAGGGGGCAACCTCCTTTTACCCCACTTAAATGTTCAAGTACAAGATGATTCAAAATGAAAATGTCTTCTTGGTA
>JZKD02S1670646.1:412944-428712 GCA_000966675.3 Picea glauca
ACATTACTAATCTAAATCACAACTAATGGCCTAAAGCCGACATAAATAAAATAGCATTACTAATCTAATATGCCCCAATTAAGGGGTAATGAGCCAACATTAGGGCTTAACACACCGAAAATGGAATGACAAGCACTATCCATATAGGATAGTTTCAATGAAAAATTCACTAACCTTCATCTCATTATTCCACAAATAATCATGGTTTATCTAACCATACTTCTAGGATAACTCAATCCGCAAAGCGTGTTCCCCTGAGGGATTTCACCATAAGGGGACCACTTTGGAGTTCACCTATTTCTACTTATTATCAACCATGACAAGACAATAACGAGTCATATTTACATCAAAAAATCTTGGTTCCATTACCCAACCTTTGGGCTACAAAGCTTTATTCAAGGGTTGACATCAATGAAACCAACCTTAATCAACAAGGACTTGCAATTTCATAGTACATCAAGAATACCACCAGAATAAAGGGAGGGAAGAGAGTGGACAATGATGAAAAAAGTAGAAAATATCTAGAAGATGGAGGAGGAATGGAAAAATCTCTACAAGGAAAGTGCACAAATATGGAAAAACCTAGTGGAGGATCCAAAATTGAAGGCCACGGAGGTCATATTAAGGGATGCACATGAAAGGGAACATAAGGATTCATAGAGCATAAACACTCTCCTGTCAGTGGAACGAATGATGAAAATTTTGGCACAAAGTAAGTCATATGATGAAATAGAAAAGATTTGGGACAAACAAAATATCCTCCATCAAATATTAGGACCTCTACAAGATGAATAACTAAGGGTGATAGGGGAACTCGAAACTACACATAGGAAAGTGAAGAAAACAATGCATGACACAGAAGAGAAGCTCATGACCCTGACTGCACAAGGTGTAGAGGAAATTTTGGGAATATAAGAAGAAGTAACAAACGATGATGTGAAAACAAAGGATAGTTCCCAAAAGTTCATATAAGCATGGAGGAGCACACAAAAATCCTGAGTGTCTTGGGATGAGACACAGGTGAGTATTGGGGGCCTATTGTATAGACATTTTGGATTCATTTTTCATGAAAATCCTGAGTATGGAGGATATGCATAGCAGAAGAAGAAACACGACAAGGAAGGAGTGGAGTGTGTAGTAGAGGAACATTCAGGAGTGCATTGTGTAGTAATAACATACTTAGCAGAGAATAAACTAGAGAATAAAGAAAGAAGATAAAGCGAGAGAAAAGGAAGGATAGCAGTTCAGCATGCCAAAATAATAAATAAGCACAAAATAAGGAAGAAAAAACTTTAGGAGTAAAAAATCATCATGGAAACATAAAATAAAGAAAAAAAATCCCGAACAACAAGTCAACACTTGTTTTCATAAGTCAAAATGACTTGTAATTGGTTTTTTGGGATAAGAAAAGTACAGTTTTGAGCCCTCGAGTCCATGTATAAATATGTAATGGGTTGGGAAGATAGGGGTCCTATTTTGTTATGTTTGGATTCTGGTCAGTAGTAGTTGACATGTTCATTAGGATAATGAGAGAGTAGATTGAGAATGAAGATCCTATGTTTGATTGTTAGGGAGAAATTAGAGCGAGAGAGGCTTGCATTGCAAAGTAGATAGGAAATATGGAGAGAGATATATAATGTTATCTCTATTGTAATCACATTGCACAAGCTTGAGCTAATTATAGAGAGAATAATAAATAAGCCATCCATTATGGACGTAGCCCAAAGTTGGGTGAACCATGTTAATTATTGTGTATTCTTGTATTTTATGTGATTGATCATGAATATTCTCTTTAGGCATGTTATATTATATTTTTCTATTGTATGATCATTGTGCAATAGTTATGAAGGTTATAGTAAATGTTTTATGTTGAAACATGCAGTATAATCATACTATATACTTGAATTAACTAAGTAAACAAGGAAGAATATATACAGGATAATGCACACAGAACATATAAGTAAGAATGATTAATATGATCACCTCCCATTCCCTTACTACTGTAGAAACTTGGTTCTTGTTGCCCCAATAAATTCCTCAGGTGGGAATTCTCTTGCATGCAGGTGATGATGAAAGGGCTGGTGTTTGAATTTTTTGTTTTGGTTAATATAACTTGAACCTAGGGTCTTACAACCGTGCACCAACAATATCAAAGATACCCTAACAACTTTGGCGATGTTCTATATGATGGCCACATGGATATGGATACTTTATTAGAGAATGTCATTGATGCGGGATCACCATAAGCAAGCCAACAAAACAAGCACAAGAGTGGAGGATAGTTGGATATGCACCAACACACATTTTGAAAGAATTTTGAATTTGAGAGGATAAGACATTAATGTAATATCTTGAAAGGATGCATTCACATTTATGTTTTGAGTTGTAACACAGATCTTGAGAGGTTTCTCTCATCTATTTGTTGGAGTTATTTATTGTATTAAATGTAAAGTAGTTTTATCTTTTATTTCAATTATATAGCTTAGAGTGTAGGAGGGAAAACTCTAAAAATCTCCCTCGTATGAAAAAGATTATTATTCTCATTGTAATAATTAGAGAGTTGTAAACCAAGAGAATAGAAGAACACAGACTGAATAAGAATGTATAAGAAGATAGTTGATGCTATAGAACCCATGTACAGATGCACTTGGATTCATATAAGGAAGCTTTGATCCAAATTTCATGGTGTTGTAATGATTACTATTTGCATCTCTTAATGGTATGTTTACAGTTTTCTTACATGTTCTTTTATGCATTTGTTTCAATGTTGTGTGCATGTATGATTTCATGTTGAATGTATCAAGTCTTTGAGAGGGAGAGAATGAGTTTCAATTATTTCTCATCCTGAGAATTCCTACAAGGAGTGCAGTGAAAGTACACAAAGTGTGCATTGATAGGTTTTGAGTTTTACCTCAGAAAAGATCAAAAGAGATATTGTTGTTCTCATACCAACAGAAGTGTAAGTATAGAATAGATCCATGCAAATAGTGTGTAGGCAGGTTGAAGTCATATATTTTTCCAACCCTAGTGAGAGGTTGAAGGATTTTTGTTCCAAGGAGTGCATAGAAGAGGAAGATGTTAGATAACCAAAGGTTATCGTGAGTACCACAAGGAGTGCGTTCAAAGAACCCTTGGATTTCTTGAGTTTGCAGTAGAATACAAGATCATAAGGGATAAAGACTTCAAGGGATTCAAAGAAAAGAATAAGGTTGAGATCACCTCGCAGAGGTTGACCCTAGGAGAATTGATGCCAAGTATTTTGTCTTAGAGCCATTGAAAATCTAAATGTACGGTGGAATTTCTCAAAGGGAGGAATACCAAAATTACGTGACCTGTTGGATCTAGGATATCAATGAAAAGGATAAGGCTGATAATCTTTCAGCATTCACAAACCCAGGAGGAAGAGTATCTGTTGGATATGGATCACCGAGAGTCGTTAATTTCTTGATTTCAGATCTCAACATTTTGGGAGTTGGGAGTTGGAGTAGTTGGATGGTATTACACAAGTAGTCCTGATACCGCAAAATGTGAAGTCATGATGTGATCGTGGTTTTCAGTCGAGGAGAAGGCACAATACCTTTAGATCTATTCTAGGGGAGAGGTCCCACATTGGTTTTTGGGGTTTTGTGGATGTGGAGTGTTGTGGTTTTATCATTCCAATACCCCCAAAATCACGATTTGTGAAATACCTTTTCAAATAAAGGTTATGGTCACATTGGTTGGTCACATGGGTAAGAGTTTGTGCCTAGTGCTTGTTTGCATAGGCGTATCTCCTAAAAAGGACATGTGGTTACAAGTGAGAAGATTCCAATTGGGAATCAAAGAGCCATTTTGTCTCAAGGGGAGATTAAGAATGATCCTTAGACCGAGAGGTCAATAAGAACCTACTGAGGTAGGGGTGCTATGTCAGGTGGTATCAAAGAAATATATTTTGAATATTTGTAGTAAAGATAAGATTACAACAATGCCACCCAAAATACGTCAAGACAAACCAATGCCCGATCCAGCCATGGAAAGGGAAATGTGAGAACTTTGTGCCTGATTATATGTTGTGGAAATAGAACATAGACGAGCTACTGATACATGAGATGTCAGTGAAGATGAAAGTAAAAACGAGGCTAGAGATGAAGAAGAAGTTGTAGTCAAATATGCTGTAGAAGAACGTCTATTCAGATTTGTTGCAAGAATAGGGGCCAAAGAAAAAATGGACATCTCAATGTATGAAGGAAACTTAGATGTTGAAGAGATGCTAGATTGGTTTAGATATCTGGATAAATACTTCAACTATGAAGATATCGAAGAAGATAGGAAAGTAAAACATCTTGTCACTAAATTGAAAGGGCATGCAACACTGTGGTGGGATGAACTGCAGATTGACAGACGTTGCAAAGGAAATAAAATAATCAAAAGTTGGGATAGGATGGTAGTGAAGATGAAAGCTAATTTTATACCTAGAGACTATCAAATTAACATGTTTCAAAGAATGCAAAATTTGAGACAGAAGGGGATGACAATGAAGGAATACATTGAAGAGTTTTATTGACTTAACATTAAAGCAGGTCATTGTGAAAGTGATGATGAAAATATCACCAGATACATGAATGCTATGAGATATGACATTAAGGATGAGATGAGCATGGTGATGATCATAAATGTGGAATATGATTATCAGATTGCTCTGAAGGTAGAAGAAAAATTGGCCTGAAAGCAAGGTCAAAGGGGCAAATGTAGAAGTCAGAGCAGAGGAAAATAAATTGTCCAAGACAGAGTACAAAGGCCTAAGGATGAAGAAAAGAAACTTCATAATCACCCAGAAAGGGGAGAAAGTTCACATGGAAGACAATATTTCGATAAGAACACTTTTCCATGAGCGAGAGGAAGAGGAAGAGGTAGAGAAGGCAAGATAAAGTGTTTTGTTTGTGGAAACATCAGACACAAATATTCTTAATTTCCTGATAGAAAAAGAGATGGAGGAGGAGAAGCTAACATTTCAAAAGCACAAAGGTGAAATGTTGAGGCAGAGGATGCAGAAGGTGGAAGATCCTTGATGATGAGGAAGATTCTCTTGAAGCCAGAGATAGAGATGGAGAATCCAGTTCAGAGGAACAATTTGATTAGAAATTTTTGCAAGACCAAGGATAGGGTATGCAAGGTAATAGTGGATAGTGGAAGCACAAATAATCTAGTATCCACATAAATGGTGTAGAAGCTGGAATTGGAGACAGTTTCACATCTGAGCCCATATAAAGTCTCGTGGTTGCAAAAGGGACATCAGGTAATTGTCACTAAATAATGTTTAGTTGAATTTAAGATAGGGGGATATAGATATGATATTTTTTGTGATGTTATTCCCATGGATTTCTATCATATTTTGTTGGGAAGACCATGGAAATATGACAGAAATATTGTTCATGATGGGAGAAAGAACACATACACCTTAGAGAAGAATGGTATGACACATATGTTGCTTCCAATCGAAGACAAGAAGGTGAAAGAAGAAGTAATCAACACTATACTTCTCATGAGTGGGAAGGAACTTCTTGATGAATCCAGGAAAGAAGAAGACATGCATTTTGCTATGGTAAGGAAACCTAGAGTCATTTTGACCAATACCTCGATAAATGATCTACCAGAGGAAATTCAGGAAATGTTGGAGAATTTTGCTGATATAGTGGTGGACGATTTACCTTGTTCATTGCCACCCATTAGGAGAATAAGCCATCACATTGACCTTATACCAAGGGTGAGTTTACCAAAAAAATAATCATACATATTGATGCCACAGGAGAATGAAGAGGTTAAGAAGAAAGTATGGTATTTGATGGACAAAGGGTTGATAAGAGAAAGCTTGAGTCCATGTGATGTACCAATAGTGTTAAGTCCAAAGAAGGATGGTGGATGGAAAATGTCTACAAACTCGAGGGATATAAACAAAATCACCATCAGGAATAGATTTCCTTTACCAAGGATGGATGACTTGATGGATTTCTTGAGTGGAGCAATTTTTTTTTCAAATATTGATTTGAAAAGTGGATATCATCAAATTAGAATGAGGTAAGGCGATGAATGGAAGACAACATTCAAGACAAATGAAGGATTATATAAATGGCTTGTCATGTCGTTTGGTTTAACGAATGAGACAAGTACTTTATTGAGGTTAATGAACGAAGTCCTAAAGGATTTCTTTGGGAAATTTGTAATTGTGTATCTTGATGATATACTGGTCTTCAAAAAGACTGAAGAAGAACATCTGAAACACCTAAATCTAGTAATGAGGAGGTTGTAGTAGGAGAGGTTGTTGATAAATCTGAATAAGTCATCTTTCATGAAGGAAGAACTCATTTATTTGGGTTTTGTGATCTCTTTAAATTAGTTGAATATGGATCTTGAGAAGGTAAAAGTGATCAAATAATGGCCATCGATGAGAAATATCTTTGAAGCTAGAAGCTTCCATGGACTAGCCAGTTTTTACAGGAAGTTCATCAGAAATTTTAGTGGAATTTTTGCGCTAATGATGGACACCATCAAGAAAAGACATAAATATTTTTTTTGGACAGAGGAAATAGAGAGAAGTTTCAAGTTGTTGAAGGAAAAGATAACCGAACAACTAGTTCTGGTTCTGCCAGACATCAGTAAGACATTTCAAGTGAGATGTGACGCAAGTGGATTTGTGGTTGGAGAAGTCTTAAGCCAAGACAATAGATCGATTGCATACTTCAATGAGAAGATGAATGATGCCAAGATCAAATATTCCTCGTATGATAAAGAGTTTTATGCAGTCATACAAGCACTGAAGAAATGGAGGCACTATTTGGTTCCGAAAGAGTTCATTTTGTATAGAAATAACCATGCTTTACAATTCATAACTCAATAGGAGAAATTGAACCAGAAACATGCAGAATGGGTTGAATTTATGAAGAAATTTACTTTTTTTATAAATCACATTTATGGAACTACTAACAAGGTTGCTAATGCATTGAGCAGGAAATGTTTGAATCTATAGGAGTTTCTTGTGAATACCTTAGGTTTTGACACCCTTAAGGATATGTACAGGGATGATTCGGATTTCAGGGATGCTTATGAAGCATGTGAGAATCCTATTCTGAGAGACAGAAGCCAATGGATTGAATACTTAATCCAGGATGGATTATTATTCAAAGGATATCAATTCTGTATCCCAAATATTTCTATGAGGGAGAATCTTCTGAAGGAAAAACATAGTTCAGGATTGGCTGAACATTTTGGCCATGAAAAAACATTTGTACAACTGAACAGTCTATATTATTGGTCAGGGATGAGGACATATGTCAATAAATTTGTCAACAAATGTATATTTTTCCATCACACAAAGGGGAAGAGACAAAATGCAAGATTATATCAACCATTTCCAGTACCAGAGAGGTCATGGGATGCAGTAAGCATGGATTTTATGTTAGGATTTCCAAGGAAACATAGAGGTTGTGATTCCATATTCGTGGTAGTCAACAAATTATAAAAAATGGCACATTTCATTCCATGTTAGAAAACCAGTGATGCAACACACATTGCAAACCTGTTTTTCAGAGAAGTTGTTCAACTTCATGGCTTACCCAAGAGTATTGTTTTAGACAGGGATACCAAATTTGTTGGTCATTTCTGGAGGACGCTATGGAAGAAGCTGGGGACTAATTTATCTTTTATCTCAACATATCAACCTAAGAGGTATGGACAAACTGAGGTAGTAAATGAAAGTTTAGGGGATTTGTTGAGAAGTTTAGTAGTCGAACATCACAGTCAGTGGGATCAAATTCTACCACAAGCGGAATTTGCATATAATGATTCACTGAATTGGACCATAGGATAGATCCCATTCCAGATAATGTATGGATTAAATATGAGAGGAGTATCTCAGTTAATTTGAAGCAGAGATGCAAGAGATCCACAATAAAATTAGAGAGCGGTTAAAGAATTCGAACTAGGAATATAAGCACAGAGAAGACCAACATAGAAGAGAACTTCAGTTTGAAGTGGGAGAATTAGTCTTAGCGCACCTAAGAAAAGAAATATTCCCAAAGGGAACATATAATGAGTTGAAGATGAAAAAGATATGGCCATGTAAAATCATAAGAATTTTTGAGCCAAATGCTTATGAAATAGAACTGCTAGATGGTGTGGGCATTTCACCCATATTCAATGTAGTCGATCTGTATCCTTACAGAATATATGAAACTAAGGGATCATAGGATTAGAAATAAGTTCAATGGGTCAGGCAAATTCCTGTAGCTGAAAAGACACAAATGGAAAGAATAATTTATCAGAGAGTTAACAAAAGGACTCGAAAAAATAAATATTTTGAGTATTTGATAAAATGGAAGGGACACTTGATTGAGGATGTCGGTTGGGAAAGAACATCGGAGATCTAGAAACATGGACAAACGGTGTAGGATATCATGAACAGGATTTCATGAAATTTTCAGCCAAAGGAGTATGATGCAGGAGCATTGTAAGCAAGCCAGCACAGCAAGCGCAAGAGTAGAGGACAATTGGATATGCATCGATGCACATTTTTAAATCATTTGAATTTAAGAGGATAAGACATTAATGTAATATCTTCAAAGGATGCATTCACATTTATGTTTTGAGTTGTAATGCAGATCTTGAGTAGTTTCTCTCATCTCTTTGTTGGAGGCATTTATTGTATTACATGTAAAGTAGTTGTATCTTTTATTTCGATTAGATAGCTTAGACTGTAGGAGGGAAAACTCTAAAAATATCCCTTATATGAAAAAGATTATTATTATCATTGTAATAATTAGAGAGTTTTAGACCAAGAGAATAGAAGAACAAAGATTGCACAAGAGTCTATAAGAAGATAATTGATGCTATAGAACCCATGTATAGATGCACTTGGATTAATATAAGGAAGCTTTGATCCAAATTTCATGGTGTTGTGGTGATTATTGTTTACATCTCTTAATGGTATGTTTATAGTTTGCTTACATGTTCTGCTATGCATTTGTTTCAATGTTGTGTGTATGTATGATTTCATGTTGAATGTATGAATTGTTTGAGAGGGAGAGAATGATTTTCAATTGTTTCTCGTCCTAAGAATTCCTGGAAGGAGTGAAGTGAAAGTCCGTAAATAGTGCATTGACAAGTTCTAAGTTTTACCTCAGAAAAGATCAGGAGAGATAACATTGTTCTCATACCAGTAGAAGTGCGAGTATAACATAGATTTGTGTAAGGAGTGCCTAGGCAGATTGAAGTCTTATATTTTTCCAACCTAAGTGAGTGGTTCAAGGATTTCTATTGCAAGGAGTGCACAAAATAAGAGGACATCAGATAACCATAGGTTATTGTGAGTAACACAAGTAGTGCGTGCAAAGAACCCTTGGAGTTCTCAAGTTTTTCGTAGAAGCCAAGATCAGAAGGGATAAAGACTTCGAGGGATTCGAATAAAAGAAGAAGGTTGAAGTCACCTCATAGAGGTTGACCCCAAAAGAATTGAAGCCAAGTCTTTTGGCTTGGATCCATTGAAAATATGAATAGACAGTGGAATTTCTTGGAGGGAGGAATACCAAAATTCTATGAGCCATTGGATCTAGGAGATCAATGGAAAGGATAAGGTTGATGAACTTTCAGCGTTCACAAAACTAGGAGGAATAGTTTCCGTTGGATATGGATCAACGAGAGTTGTTGATTTCTTGATTTTGGATATCATAATTTCAGGAGTCGGTAGTTGGAGTAGTTGGCTGGTGCGACACAAGTACTCCCGATATCAAAAAACATGAATTCACGATTTGATCATGGTCATAAATCGAGGAGAAGGAACATGACCGTCAGATCTAGTCCTAAGGAGAGGTCCCACATCAGGTTTTGGGGTTTTGTGGATGTGGAGTGTTGGGGTTGTATCACATCAATACCCCCGAAATTGTGATTTGCAACATACCTTTTTGAACAAAGGTTGTGGTCACATTGGTTGCTCATGTGGGTAATAGTTCACGCCTAGTGCTTGTTTGCATAGGCGTAGCTCCTAAAAATGACCTATGGTTACAAGTGAGAAAATTCCAGCTGGGAATCAAAGAGCCATTTTGGCTCAAGGGGAGATGAAGAGCGATCCTTAGACTGGGAGGTCAAGCAGAACCTGTTGAGGTAGGGGTGTTGTGTCGGTCATACTTAGGAGAAGGATCATTTTTCATCCTAGAGGAGGAAATTGAATGATGAATAGAAAAAGATGTATTTTATGCTTACATGGAGGCTTGTATTTGGCTCAAGGATTCCTGGGTTGTGATAGTGTTTAGGTAAGGGCAGTGGACCTAGTGGAGTAGATGGCCTAGGAGGATTGTTGGAGTTATTGGAAGATTGTAGGAGGAATGATGGAGAGACCTCATACATCAACCTAGGATTTGGATCCTTTCTTGTGGATGACATTACCTTATATATTTACATGTGTACCCCTAGAGTGTTATATTCCACATCAATGAGCCTACATGTCTTATTGTAGGTTTCTTATAAGGGAATTATCCCACAAATGTATTGTTTTCATCCCATATATATATATATATATATATACACACACACACACACACACAGAGAGAGAGAGAGAGAGAGAGAGAGAGAGAGAGAGAGAGAGAGGGTCCTTCATCATTAATTCATAACTTACTCTTTCTCATTATTGTGCTAGACTTATGATCAAGAGGAGTTCACAACTTCTCCTCTCTCTATTGGAAATTATTTTKTATTTGATATCTCTCTCTCTTGGAGTTGCTAAGGTTTCTTGAGCTTGTTGAATCATATTTAAGACTAGGCTTAGGGTTTCAACCCTTAGATATTTTGATATTAGTGATTTGATATTAAACCCTAGGATATACTTATTGAATTGGAGAGATAGAGGAGATCAATTTCCTTGGATAAAATGCTTGTGTGATGCATGTTTGTTGGATCTCCTTGGTGAGCTAGGGTTTTCTTTGTTTTCCATAACTATAGTTTTAAGGAGATGGATTCTTGTGCTAGCCATATCATAAGTCTATGGTATGTACATAAACTTCATTTGTATTCATATTAATGAAACTTCTAACTCTCTAATACTTTTATTATTGTATATTTGATTCTAATACATCTATATTTTTTATGGCTTGTAATTTTCAAATCTATATTTCCAACTCATTTGAAATAATTTAAGGGTGAATATGTTATATGCATGATAATATGTTATATGCATGAATGATAATATTTCCCTATAGGGATGAAATTATTGGAACAAATTGGTATCTTATCTATTGAATTGGTATTGTCATTATTTTATTTATATTTAATAATATCCCTAATGTTGAGAATTCACGACGTTAATATATAGGAAACCTATGGGAAAGAGTTGAAATTTTTTGAGTTCAATTAAAAACCATTAGTTCCCATTTTACTAAAAAAATTCTACTTGATATAAGATATTTTGTGTTTATATCACTCTAGGTGTAACAGGTAGATTTTATTTTAGCTAGATAATACTTGAGAGAAGTGCTTGACCTTTTCTAAGGATTTTTGGTGTGATACCCTAGGCTTATTGGGAGAATAAATTAGACCCAAAAAAGAACCTTGTCTACTTCATATATTTCTAATTTTTTCACTTGAGTATTGTAAAGGATTTGTAATATGACTCTTGTTCTTAGATATTGTGACATCTTTAAGGGAATTTCAATTTTTTCTATGGAAACAAAAAATTCAACTACTTGTGGAGGAATCCAGTCTCTAGGAGCATGTTATGAAAGTGATTCCAGAACCTACCTATCCATCATATCTGGACACTTATTGGAACAATGAATCCAAATTTAAGGGAATCATTATTGATTCTATGAATGATAACTTCATCTCTCACATTATAGCGAAGACAACAAGTAAGGACATGTTTGAAGATTTAGTTGATTTGTTTTAGAAATATTGTGTTTATTGATAGATGATATTGCAAAAAAAAATTTTATCCATTCATATGAGAAAAATAGATACCACGGTGAGATAATTGAATAGGACAATTGAGTTGAAATATTACTTGGTTTCCATTGGAACAAAGGTGAAGAATTAGGACTTGATGTCCATTTATTTGAATAGAATTGTTCCTTCATAGATCCATTTTCTTAGGGTGTTTTCACTTGAGATACCTTTCCAAAGTTTCAAAATATTTTGGTTGATCTTATGCAAGAAGAAATTAGATTGCAGACTCGTTCGAGCAATGAAGAGGAAATAGTTGAAATTGGTCTCATCAAAAGGATAATGAAGGGTAGAAAGAAAGGATACACAAATAAGGAATGTGTTTCCAATGTCATAAGATGGGATATTGGGCCATCCAATGTCCATTAAAGATGAAGAAAATTGTTATGAAATAGTTTTTAGTTGGGATTATAATAGGTGTAGAGGAGGATCATTCTCAATTTAATGCTTCCTTTTCCAAGGAATCTTGTTTATAGTCTAACACTTTGGTTAGTGCTAGATGGTATGTTGAAAATGGATCTTTGAGACATATGGCATATGATAGGTCATTATTCAATAGGATTTAGGACCAAGAGAAAGGTACAAGTGTGGAGCTTGATTATGATACTACCTATTTTGTGAGAGGGTTTGGTTCCATTTCCTTCTGGATGGATTCATGTGTTATTCTTGAGTTGATTGATATTATATTTATTCTTATATTGAGGAAAAATATTCTTTAAGTAATGCACCATTAATGCACCATTAATACCACTAAATATTTAGTCTCAAGTAATATTTTCATGATTAAATATTTTCCATTAATACCATTATTTATTCTTGAGACTAAATATTTTCGTTTGAGGGAGAGTAATGCACCATTAGTGATTTGATTCTATTTAGTCTGATAAATTTGATTAGAAGGGTAAAAGAAAGTGGTATTTAAAGGTTACCTGATGACATAATGGAACTTATACATTCCAGTGAGATAGCAGATGAGTCTTCAAGGTTAAATGAGGTTTTAGAGGATGTAGGAACACCTTTATATTCAGTAAGGGTGAGTATGCATCCTAGGGTATATGTTAGTCATAATGCACTATTTTAATCCATTCATGAGCCCTCTAATTATATTAAGGAGGAGGGTTGTGATATCTTGAGGGAGGAAATTCTTAATATTTATTCTAAGTTTTCATCTAATAAATGCATTTTAGAGTACATAGATATGGTTGGTGGATTCTTCTAGACAAATCAGTTGACCATGATATTTCTCTTACATAGGGAGTCTTTTGGTATGAGGGAGTTTATAGTTCATGTTGTATTGTTCATTGGTGGATTTGATTTGAATGGGAGGGATTCTCATGTCCGTAGTTTTTTGATAGTCGATAAGGATTGTTAACTATACAACAATCTTTGTATGATAAGATTGATGAGTTGTCTTGTGCATATTCATATATTTTTGAATTTAATAGATGTGATCCACTTGTCCATTTATATCGTATGGGGATGTGATTATACTTATAGGAAATCTTGGAAAACTTAGGATATAGTTTCTATTGATTTTGGTTCATGATGTTGTCTTGAGGGATGATGAAGTTTGGTAATTTTATTTTATTCCAAAATTATATTCCTTTAGATTCATAGGTTTTAAACATTATCTAGAGGACATAGATGCACTAATGTTAAGCCATATTTATTTATTTATTACATTTATATTGTTATATTAGTGTTTTCCTTCTTATTTTTCTTGAACTTTTAATTGTATTTGTACTTTGTCTCCTTTCTATATCAAGGAGACCTAGTTTTGGAAAGCATCTCATTTTGTACATTTGTTATATTGTAAAACAAGGTTTCCCCATCGAAGAAACTTAATATTCATTCTTATACGTAATTATAATTGTCTCAAGTAATTTTTCTTTCTATTTTCAATCTATTTGGGTGTTTGTTTCCAAACATTTTTTTCAGAGCATATGATCATAGGGATTTTCTCCTTCAAATGAGTCATATTTGGATTTTATTTATAACGTTTTCTTGGTGAAGTTTCAGATAGTGAAATTTTTAGAATACTAAGGAACCATAGTGAAGTACTAAGGGTACAAATTTCAATTTCTGGTTCACTATGCTTTCATAAACGTAGCCTATGAAAATTATGTATTTTCACTAGTCCTAAAATTTGTCTTGAAAGAATCACCTTGGAATATATGACATAAGTATTTTCATTTCAATATTAACGTATCAACAATTTTTTGAGAAATAGGAAATATATAAAAATATCTATGTTAAAAATTTGGCATTCTCATTTGCTATATTTTTCAAGTTATATGCTATGGAAGTTGGGGTTTTCTACTAGCCCTAAAACTAGTCTCAAATAGGTGTTTTGGGTGAAAAATTCATATATGATTTGATATATATCCAAATTGATTTATAATAATTTATTTTAATATAATATCGACCATATTATTTCAATTTAAAATTTTAGAGGTAGATATGAAAAATTGAACATGTGGCCAATCGTACAGTTTCACTCTCTTTAAAATGAAAAAATCAGCAAGTTTTGGGAAAGTTACCATAGACTTTTCTTGGCATATCAGAATTCATAAAAAATTATGACATTGAAGTGAAAATATTTCGGTTGACCAAGGACCAAAATTTCAAAATAAGAGGTGTTGAAATTTCAGATTTGTATTAGGTGCAAGTATGGCCTATGGAATAGTCTCCAAATCAAGGTTGTCAGGTGCATAACTTACAATTGACAAAAAATTGATTAGAATATATATCATGGGCAATTAAGAAAGTCTGGTAAATTTAATATATATAATAAATATAGATAAATATTATAGTTCTATCACATGGAAAAGGGTGTTTCAAAAAATTCAACAAAAAATATACCTTTAGAGATCTCAACCACAACTCATGGATACAATGAAGAGATAGATAATCAGATATAAAAATCAAAGAAATAATTTAATAAATTTAGTGATAGGTTAGATAAAAATGTTTATTTCATAAGAAACAAAGAAAAATATAATACATCGAAATAAATATTGAAAATAAAGAAAACAATATATGCATCAAAATATGGAATAAATAAAAAAATCTATGCCAACCATGCTCTTACATACCTTAGATGAGAGATTACCTAAAGGTGATATTGGGGTGAAATGAAGTCATGAAAATATGCATATAAAAAATATTGAAACATATTCACATATGGGGAAGTAATAAACTTGGAGATCATAAATATTGAGTGAGAGGATCATGATTATTCATCACTTCATGATATTTGTTGATATAATTTAATTGCATAAATTAGGACATTAAATTATCAATCCGGGAGTCCATAAATTTGTGAGGGACAATCACTGTATGTAAGGGAATTAGCTTCAAAATACAAACCGAGAAGGAAATCCAAACTTGAAGATGATCATCATCTACACTTTTGAAATACAGAAATTGCAATCTATCCTAATCTTTAAAACTTAAAATTAAATCTAATTCTTTCAACCTTATGTTATCATTGTTCCACTAGTATAAAATTAGGCTACAAAGTGAAATATGTCATTTGTTGTGGGCTCTTTGCAACAATACTTTGTCAACTAGTGAGGTTAAAGGTTTTGAAAGAAGGTTCTAACACACATGTGGAATGAAAAGACTTGAATTAAATCTAATTCCTTCAAAAAATAAATGCTATCTCTACTTAAACTATTGCAATTTAAAGAAATTGTTAAGCCCTAATATTGGCTCATTACCCCTTAATTGGGGAATATTATATTAGTAATGTTATTTTATTTATGTCGGCTTTAGGCCATTAGTTGTAATTATACCTCCTAGTCT
>JZKD02S1670646.1:446743-463388 GCA_000966675.3 Picea glauca
AAGTGGGGTAAAAGGAGGTTGCCCCCTCGAAGAGGATTATTATCTGAAATTATCTCTTTTTCAAGGCGTTGAGTACTTTTCCTGAGGTTTTTATATGCTATATTGATGTTTGGTTATTAACATTAAAGAGGCATGTTGTAAGGCCATAAAGGATATTGTTGTAAGGTAATCATATAATGCACTTTGTAGGTTAATTCATGTGTAAGTGTAGGTTGTTGGTCATGCATATGTAAGTCGAATTTGATACAGAGTTATTCTTGCATGTGCAAGAGGGTATGATGTCAATTGTGTCTTAGGTATGGACCAAGGTTAGACATGTATCCTTTTATTTGGAATGAATAATACAACAAGAGAGAATAACGCTCAAAGGAATGTTGGATTTCCCAACTAAAGGTTTCCAAGGTAAAATATCATTCTACTATGTGATTTCTTGTGTCATTTTATTTCTTGATTAATTTCTTCTTTTCTTCTGCTAGGATTAGTGCGGAAGTGTCTTTCATTTCCCTAACAAGTGAGTTATTATAGAAATGTTATTCTTTGGAGAATATATCGGATCTTGATTTGCAAATCTTGAATCTGATAATTAAACCCTACGTATAGTAAGAGTCGTAAGTCATAAATTGTGTTAAAGACCACGATAAAGAATGGTGAGAAGTTCTAGAATAGAGATAGAAAGATTCAATGGCCATAATTTTGATATTTAGAAGCTTAAAATGGAAGATATTATTGTAGATAAATAACAATGGAGAGTAGTCTATCCAAGTACCCAACTGATAGACATGTTGATGGAAAAATGGGAGAAACTTGAAACAAGAGAAAGAAGTATGATTTGAAAGAAGAGAAACTTGATATATTTGGTGTTGTTGAATGTCTCAGGTAAATATTCAGCCATGAAACTATGGTACAATATGGGAATCTTATACCAATCAAAATATCTGGTAAATAAGTTGTTTCTAAAAAAGAAACTATATCTTTTGAGGATGAGCGATGTAAGCTCAGTGACTAGGCATTTAAATGCATTTAATACCGTGTTAAGCCAATTATCATCTATGGATATTAATATCACTGATGTGGAGAAGTATATCAACCTATTATGTTATTTTCCATACTCCTAGGATATCTTAGTCATGGCTATTGGGAGTAATACAACCACACTAGCGCTAGAGGATGTGGTTTCTTCTCTACTTTCAAAAGAAATGAAAAGAAAGAGAATGGAAGGATCGACCAAAAATCCTTTGGTAGTGAGAGGTTTATCGATATACAAAGATAAAGGTAGATTCTCTGGTAGAAATTTTAAGACGAAGGGTAGATATAATCCCTGGTTCAGTCGATGCGAAGATGTTGGAAATGAGGTAAAGTTAGGAATTATAAAAATGACTGTAAGTAGAAGGATAAATAAGTCGGTTTCAGATCCGATGAGAAGATGTCAATTGAGAGAAAGATGACCTTAGAAAAATGAGGTGATGTGTACCTGGCGTCAACCAGTACACAGTCGGATTAGGATATTTGGTTGATTGACTTAGGAGAATCCTATCATATGACACCACATAAATAATGGCTTTATGAATATGAACGATATTATGGAGGTGATGTTTTCTTGGGGGAAAGCCTGAAAACTAGAATTCTTAGACGGGGAATATTGTAACTAACACTGCAGGATGGGAGGAAAAGAACACTTCTAGGTGTGCTACACATTCCTGTTTTGGAAATAAACTTGATATCTATCAATAATATGAGTGGTGTAGGTGTGCATACTCTGTTTCATAAGGATTCATGAAATATGGTTAGAGGTGTGATGGGATTAATGAAAGGAGTTCAGATTGGTACCCTATACAAGATGTTAGGCAATGTTGACTCAACTGGATGCAACACCATCATTTCTCCTGAAATCAACTCGATTTTGAATTGACTTGACTTGATGTCAAAACAAATCGAATTGACTCGAGATAAGTTAGTTCAAATAGACTTGACAAGGCATGATGAAATTGACCTGACTAGGTTATGGCACAAGAGGATGGTAAACATTGGAGAAAAATGACTTTGAGCTATGCAAAGAAAAGGTATGGTCGAAGATTTTCCTGAATTTCATTTAGAATTCGACTTTTGTGAACATTGTATATATGGGAAACAAAGTCGAGTGAGGTTCCCATATGGAGAGATAAGGGAAAATGGGATTATATAAATGGTTCATAGTGATGTGTTTAGCTCAATTACAATGCCTTCACTTGGTGGATCCTTGTATTATGTGACCTTCATAAATTAATTTTCCAGGAATACATGGATATATTTCTTGAGGAATGAATCAGAGGTTTTTGAGAGATTTAAGGAGTTTAAAGGTCTTGTAGAAAAGGGGACATAGAAAAGGATTAAAGTGTTGTGAAATGAAAATGGTGGTGAATTTTGTGGAAAGGAATTTGATCAATTCTATAAGCAGTTTGGCATAGCATGAAAAATACGACACCATATACCCCACAACAAAATGTATTTTCCAAGAGAATTAATAGAACATTGATTGATAAGGCAAGGAGCATGCTCCACGGTGTTGGGCTCGCATAAGAATTATGGGAGAAGGTATTTGAAACTACAATATATCTAGTGAATATGTATCCTCTGTCTGTGCTAGTCGACACCACTTCAAATGAGGTATTGTCTGGTAAGAATTTGTTGGTGGAAGATCTCAAAGTATTTGGATGTGATTCATTTGTGCATGTTCCCAAGGAAAAGAAGAGAAAGATGGACAAGAAGGAAATCAAATATATTTTCATCGGATACAAAAAAGGTATGAAAGGATATAATCTCTAGGATCATGCATCAAGGAGAACAATGTACAATCAAGATGTGGTCTTTAGAGAAGTTTGAGGTAAGTCTGAGCCTAAGGAAGTTGTTCAGACTAAGAATAATCCTGATACGATGTGTTTTGAACTGAGGAATGAAGAAGATGATTAAAATGAGTTGAAAGAATCTAACGAAGAGGTGGAACAATTTACTCTGATGATAAGGAGTTCAGAAAGAGAAAGAAAACTAGTTGAAAGGTATATTTCTCCTAACTTTTGTTCTACATTCATGTTAACTTCCATCGATGATAAGCCCAAGTTGTTCGGTGAGGAAGTCGACTCGATAGATGGTAAAATATGGAAGGATTCCATGGTCGAAAATATGGAATCCTTGTACAAGAATGAGATATGGGATTTATTCAATTTACCTAGTGGAATAAAAATCATCGGTAGCAAGTGGGTGTTCAAGAAGAAGATGAATGTCACAAGACAAGTCGAGAAGTTCAAAGCTCGACTAGTAGAAAAAGGATATTCCCAAGTCAAGGGAGTCGAATTCGATGATATTTTTCTCCTGTTTCAAAACTAAATTCCATTAGAGTACTAATGTAATTAGTTGCAACATTCGATCTAGAGATAGAACATATGGATGTGAAGACAATGTTCCTACATGGGGACCTGGAAGAAGAAATCTACATGAAACAAACTGAAGGATTTTTAGTAAAGGGAAATAAAGAGTTGGTGTGCAAACTCAAAATATCCCTTTATGCTCTAAAGTAATCACCAAGGATGTTGCACCAAAAGTTTGACACATACATCCTTAGTTTGGGATTTTTGCGATGCAAAGTTGATCACTGCATATATTCCAAGAAAGAAGGTGGGAGTTTCATATATGTAGATTTCTATGTTGATGACATGTTGATGATTGGAAACAACATGGACGCAATAAAGGAGGTGAAGAAGCATCTATCCTCCAAGTTCCAAATGAAGGATCTTGGTGCAGCTAAATTCATTCTGGGAATGGAGATTATGAGAGATAGAGCCTCTAGAAATATTCGGTTGCATCAGATGAAGTATATTGAAACATTTATGAAACGATTCAACATGAAGGATTACAAACTGGTGAAGGTGCCAATTCCTATGGGAGCAGGGATTATTGCTGAAAAGTGTCCAAAGACACAAGAAGAAATAGAGAACATGGAATGTGTTCCATATGAAAGTGTGGTTGGTATTCTAATGTATGTGATGGTTTGAACTCGACCACGCATTTCCAATGCACTGGGAGTGTTGAGCAGGTACATGTGAACACCTAGAAAGGATCATTGAACAATTTTCAAGATAGTATTCAGGTATTTTTGTGGCACGAAGGACTATGCTATATGCTACCAAGAAAAACTTGGAGGTGGAAGTTGTAAATTATATGTAGATGGATTTGTTGATGCCAATTGGGATAGATATATGGATCGATAGAGGTTGACTAATGGATATGTAATAAATATGTTCAGTGGATCAATAAGCTAGATGTGTTAGTGACAAAAGGTTGTAGCCTTGTTAACAAGAGAAGTTGAATACATGGAGGCCACTCATGGAAGCAAAGAAGTGGTATGGATTCAAAGGTTGTCTTTAGAAATCAGGTTTGAGTAGAGACATATGAAGGTAAGCTGTGAGAGTCAAAGAAAAATATTTCTGGCAAAGAAACATGCTTATCATTTAAAGACTAATCAAATTTATGTACAATACCATTTTGTAAGAGACATGGTGAAAAGTAACAAGGTGCTACTAGAGAAAGTAGATAGGTTGGAAACCATAGTAGACTCATTGACCAAGTCTATGAGTTCTTTGAAGTTATCTTGGTGTAGAGAGGAAATGGGCATTGTTTCCCTCGATCTGTGAATGAAATTTTAGGAATATCCTATTTCAGCAAAGAAGACTACAAGTGGGAGAATGTTGGGTTGTTATAATATTTACAGTGAAATTCTAGTCGAGGTGAATCGAATGACGGTCGAAGTTGAGGTGGATCAACAACAGGTTGAATTCGAGGTCGATCAAAAACAAGTCAAACGTCGATTGAGTTGACCGGTTAAAGTGGAAGTTGAAGATATCGAGAGAAATTCAACCGATAAGAGGTCAAAGTGTGGGTGTGATACAACCAACTAGAGACCAAATGAAGGCTAACTGGTAAAACCAACTTCGAATTGACTATAAAAAAATCTGAGGATTTGTGGGATTTGTAGGCAATGATATGCATGGATCTGTAATTGTTTTTGGGCCCCAATATTTAGGGTTTTCCCTGTTGTGAAGCCTATAAAGATATGTGTTGTAAGGCCATAAAGATAATTGTTGTAGCTAATTATAGAATTCACTTTTGCAGGTTAATGCATGTGTAAGTTTAGGCTGTTGGTCATGCATATGTAAGATGAATTGGATACAAGGTTGTTCTTTCTTGTGCAAGAGGATGTGATTTCGATTGTGCATTAGGTGTGGACCAAGTTTAGGCATGTAACCTTTTATTCTAAATGAATAAGAAAACAAGAGAGAAGAACGCTGAGAAGAATTCTTGTTTTCTTGATTAAGGTTTTCTAGGGTAAAATATCAGTGTACTGTGTGATTTCTTGTGCCATTTTCATTCGTAATTAAATTGTTCTTCTCTTCTACAAGGATTAGTGTGGAAGTGTCTTTCATTTCCTGATAATTTTGAAATCTAATGATTTTCAGATCAAGTGGTATTAGAGATAGTTTTGACAATCATTTGCAATTGAATGTGATGAGGTCCAAGAATCAAGATGGTGAAGGTGTTTGAAGACTCCTTAACACAAGATCTTTTTGTCGAAAAGGACAACATGAGTAAAGATATCATAAAATTAAGGCTTCATAGGGACATAAACCAAGATATTTAGAAGAAAAATTTTGAATTAAGGATGCAACTACAATATATTGAGGAGGAGAAGCAGAGGCTTCAAGATTAATTGATATGTCATGGCGAATTCCTTAGAAGTATTATTCATGAATTGGAAAGAGAGTTGCGGGATAAGGACCAGATATTGGCACAATTCGATGAAGTAGGGGAAGTGGAGAAAGAAATGTTTCATATTCAAGGTAGACTATTTCTTACAAAATGTTTATATACAATAACAAAGAAAAATGATTCATCATATTCTTATTCTCACCGTTAAGATGGATAATTCTCTAGGACAACGAAAGTAAGGAGAACTCCAAATGAATATTTCCTTCATAAGTAGTTGGTCTTACCTTCCATCCCAGGGAAAGGTATAAAATCCAAAGTATATCTAGGAATATATGAGCATTCCAATGAAGGAATGAAGAAATTTCCCACTTGTAAAATACAATCCTTGTAGGCAAAGCCATCTAAGAAAGAGGTCATAAGTAAAGGTTATTTTTCAAGACAAAATAATAGGGAAAGTGACAAGAAATGATTGTGGTTCTATGATAGGAACAAACACTTGCGCACTCATTATGGTAAGATCGAACATCATATCGAGAATATTTGGAAACTTTATCCATACATGTTTATGAAGAAGAACCATGAAGATGTAAAGGAACTTACAAGAAGAGAGGTAACAACCTCAACATAAGTTGATAATTTTGCTGAGAGATTTGAGAGATAATTATTCTTGATGGATGGTATTAAAAATATTGTGTAAGAAGGCATTGAGGTATGCTTCATGGATAGTGGCTCATATCACCACATGACAGGAATGAGATCAATATTCCTTACTTTCTCATAAACTAACACAGACTACTATGTGGGATATCAAACCAACACCAGACAACTAGTAAGAGGAGTTGGATATGTGATATTCTAGGTCAAGTCAAGAGGATTTATGGGGATATAACATACGCTATATGTTCCAGAATTGAAAGTAAACTTACACTCAATTTCTTATTTGAAATATGAATGATACGAAGTTATGTTCCAGGATGGAAAAGTACTATTGTATTCAAATAAATATACTCAAGACACATCAATGTTTCTTGGTGTTAGAAAGGAGAGACTATATAGGTTACTTGGATGACCTATAATTGGATCCAATGACTATTTTGATTCATCTTCAGATTCAATGTTAGATTCAGATTCATTGTTAGAGGAATTTTTAGAGGAAAGAGGTTGTGAGACTCCTTCCAACACTATGGGAAGAATGAGTCCATGAAGAATTCACCTATCATGTCCCTGAATAGATATAAAAAAAGACTGCATTTTGGAAAAATAGTTTGTAAATATGTATATTTCCAAATAGAAAAGTTAGCATGCATATGTAAATACATTCTAAATTATATTTCCATTGTTGTAATAGAGGGTTTTATTATCCACTCTTGGATACTTTTAGAGTGAGAGGGATCTTGTATGGATTTCTAAATCCTTTTGACAATAGTGTAGACAATTGTTATAATCTTGTTTTATTATCAGCTAATGAGTTTCATATGGATCAAATTTCCTATGTAATAACATTCTTATTATGAAGTACAAAGGTGAAATAATAAAAGAATGTAGGCATTGGAACATGTAGATCCAAAGCGGGATGAACATCATAGCTATGAAAGTATTCCTAGAGTTGGTAAAGAAATAGTCTTATTTCTAAATACAGAAGGTGAAATAAGTATGATTTAACCTCTGAACATCTCCAATATGTTATTTCATGTTCATGTAAGATGTATACCTTGTACAAAATAAATTCAAATGATACATATGTTTGTGGAAAACATGTTTATATTTTTCTTTCAGGATAGGAGATATGAAGTGGATAGGGAATTCATTCAAAGACTCCTACAGATACAACAAGCAATACATGAATAATTAATCCAAATGGGGGAGGAATAGATAATCATTCAAATTGGTTTTATTATTGTGGATATGGACTATCTTGAGAAAATAAGGAGAGGGGAGTGAATTTTGAGTTTAGGATTTAGATCTAGATGTTACAGAGTAGATAGTCAATGACAAGACTTATATAATTAAGGAATCAATGAGATAGAAACTAGAGATAGTAACCATGAGCTAGAGCTAGACCCATTGAGAAGAACAAGAGCTAGTAGTCGTGAGGCAGAGCCAGAGTCATAGCTACTTCTAGGAGCTACAACTATTAGCCAGAGCCATGCTCTAGAGAAGAAGACATAAGTAAATTGATCTATATTGGTTTCCTTGATATTTTGTAAGTTCAAGAAGGAGATCAAATCCATATCCAAGATGTAGGTCCAAGGAAAATATGAAGGCCGAGATGAAAATAAGTCTGAGTGCATTTTATCAAGGTGGAAGATTGAAGGAGATTTATCATCACTAAGTAGTTAAATAATTCACGAAGAGAAATTCAATAAGGTGAAAGATTGAAGAAGAGTTATCATCATTAAGTTGTTGAAATATCTATACTTTTGGATGACCAAAATTTCTTTAGTGGGAAGGTCTGATCCAAGAGGATCCACAACACTCAAATAGGTCTAGGAGGATCAATAAATGATTGAACATTGATCATATCAAATGGTTTTTAAAATGGGTTCATTGCATAGAGATTGACACGATATTTCCAATGACGCGTGAATCACGTCAAACAAACATCGTATGAGAATGTTATGGCCTTTCAAAGTTTCAGAAAAAAACAAGGAAGATGATGACAGGAAAATCCATACAGATGATGTCGACATGATATCAAAAAATTGATGTGGGACTATGAAAGACTACCACATGCAATCTGTATAGTTGATTTTTAAAAATCATAGGATGATACATGTGATTTCATATAGTTGATGATTTCATCATTTGTACCATAGGTGGAAAGCTCATAGAGTGACACGTAGGGATGATTTTAAGGATGGAAAATTATTTTAAAATGTAGAAACCTTGGCGAATCTTACTAATGCTTCATACGCCAACTATAAATGTTCGATGATATTTTTGTAAAAATATTCAAATTTCTAAGGATTTTATATAGTTTTTATAAAATTTTGGTGATTTTTAAGGTAAAATAATTTTATCCTATAGAAATTGGGCGAATCATTTTTAAAATAGAAAATCCGACTTTTGGAAAAACCATGGAAATTTATCCCCTAAAATCATCCCTGGGTCACACGTAGATAGGTGAAGTCAACATGACGTCGAAATAAAATTATCATGATGATGTAGCAACACCAGGAGTTACCATGTGTCACCCAAATTTGGATGATTTTTCATCCTACTAGATCAATAGGAAAGCGGCAGGTGTCATCCATATGAATGAAGTGGCATATCGTATGGTTCATGTGACACCATTAGTGGGGTGAGACATGGCCTACCGTATAATGACGTGCAAGATAAGTGGTGACACAATTAGCGGTGATGTGGCAGGTCATATCGGACAGGGACTCGTCAGACAAGCTCACATCATCACCCAATTAGCATTAGCATCCAATTATAGGATACCACGTGGGACAATCAAATGACACCACATGGCACCTTACATAATACCAAGTCGGCATGGGATTGAACAAAAAGGCACTGACGGGTGGACCAAATCCATATGTTTAATACTATATATAACATATAGTTCCAAAAAAGTTCCAAAGGAGGAGAGGTTTATGGGTTTGAACCTATGACCTCCTCCCCCACATGCCATCATCCTAACCAACATTCTTGTTAGAACTAAGATTCACACTCATACTTCCATGAGTGCAAGCCCAATACCCATCAAAATTTATAGATAATTATTTATATCAAGGTGACAAATGGATGAGGAAAACTCAGAAAAGGTGTCAATCACATAAGCTAATATCAAAGTATATACCAATAAGTAAGTCTTTAGACAACTTCAAATCAGGGTTTTAAATATTAAATGAGGGTGGAAGATCAGATAAGAAGTGTGGAATATATCTATCATCTACATCAGGTAGCATGATGGCTATATGAAGAAGACTCTGTGAAATCATAACCTCTCAAGACAAAGATAAAAGATATGATATATCTTCAAGCATTATCACAAAATAACATATATTGAAATAAGGATGCAAAAATCCAAACGAATCATTCACTTAGCTGAATTCAAAGTAAGATAACAATGAAGAGATAATGAAAAAGACTGATTTCCATTAACACAGTGTCTTAAATATGGTTTACATAGTAGGAAAAAAATCTTTGTTATATGACAATATCAAAATGAGAGGTCTCTCCCATACCATTCTAACCTAAAACATTAAATCAATTTTAAAAGGGTGGATCAACAAGAAAGAGGAAGAAGGAGGGTAGAAAACATTCTACAAAGTTATTCAATTGGGCATGGAGTCAACACATCCTATAGATCAAAGGAACTCAAGTTCATACCAGACCGAAAGGGATATAATTGATGGATGGAGGTATAAGAAAGATAAAAAAAAAAAAGAATACCATAAAGCAAAGATCATCTCTGCAAAAATGAATTAAAATATTACTAGAACATAGATCATGAAAGGAGACAATTACTACAAATCATTTGTATCTCATGAATCTTCTACCTCATCAACAACCATTAATCTTCATTTCCTGCAATTCCATTCAAGAAAGGTGACAAGGTAAAATGATAATACATAATACAAATTCTGATAAAAAAATCTCATGAATATCTAACGTAAGAAATGTTAATTACAACGGGACCTTAGGCTTATAATTGAGTAACTAAACTTCTCCTCCAACTCTCTCCTCTCTTCGATCACAAATCCAAGACTTATATCCTCAAAATCCATTTCATTTATAGTGAATGATCTCTCTCTACCCTAAAGAGGTCTAAATCAAGTATCTACATAGGATCCTCCTCCATTTATGAGTCTTGTTACAAAATATTCCAACAAAAACTTAACAAAATCCTATTTTTGGGGATCTTGTCTATTGTGATAAATGTCTTTTTAAACAGGTCATTCTACTTGATATGAACATGGAACACTTGTCCCTCATTTCAAACTAAGTCCTAGAATACCATTCAAACCTTCCTTCATAGCTGTAAGCCTTCCCATAGATTGAATTTTTCTAGCTGTTAAAGTTCATAGCGCCTGTGATAGCATGCGCTACAAACTTTCCTGAAGGTGATGTTTTTGTCTTTTCTCCAAAAAAATGAAGTGGATTAGGTTGAATTGTTTTCAACAAGTCAAAAACACCATTGTTATCATCCACAAAAAATTTCAGAGGAACCCATAATGTCATTCAAAATTTAGAAGCACATCAATCCTATGTTATGTGCTAATTTTTTAAAAAATGTCATAAATACCAGTTCACAACGTCGATGAGTTCAGGCACTGTGAACTCTCATGTAGTAGCCTATTTCACTTTTTCCTATGTTTTATCATTTCACAAATCTATCATTTGTCCCAAGAATGTTGTAAACTTCATAATATTGATGATCTTGACTAAAGCAAAGCACCCAAACTGATAATCATGGCCTATAAATCATAGTAATCACCAAAATGTGTAAAATGCATGAAATAGGAAATTTGACCAAAAATGATATTGTTTTTGGGAAGATCAATTCCTTTATCTTCTAGTTCTATATCTTCTTCTAATATCCACCTTGGAAAACATGTATAATCACTGCAGGCCGAGAACCAAGGGTTCACAATGCCTGACTGATAGTTCACAACACCTAATTGATGGATTATCCAAAACCCTGTTCTCAGCCTTTAACATGGTATGAAAAAACTTATGGAGTACCTAGTAACCATGGGCTTGATGTTGATGTATGTGAATGTTAAAAAATATGTTTGCAAGCTAGACAACCCCCAACTCTCCTCTTCAACCAGTTCGTAGCGCTAGTTCCCAACACCAAATTCAAAATCAATGGTGCATTTCAAGGAGACTATTGGACTACAATTCTATGTGCTAACATCTGGATGCACAAGGGATGGAGACCTCCCAATGAATATCCAAGAACATGTATTTTTAGTTCCTTATCCATTCCATCTCTACAATTTGTATTATGTTTATTCCTTGAGAGAACCTCTCATCATTTATTGAAAATTGATAAACGCTCAATGCAAACCAAATGCTTTCATAGAAATATTATTTATATACATTCCTACTGTAGTCTATCCAAATGAGCATATTTTCTTAATTATAATCATATTTCCAGTGAAGCCATGCAATCATTTTTTTAGTAAAAGAATTTTCTTTTATATTGCAAATGAAAGCATAAAAATAATACAACCTTTGCAGCAGGAAAATCATCAATAGTTCATAATTACAACTCCAGATTCTTATCAAATCCAAAGCTACAACATAAGGGGACTTATGAAAAACTATATCCATTAAAAAAGATAATGGATCATGGAGCTCATGGTAAAATTCTAACTGGGACGTCTCATGTGAAAAATATGTTACATTAAGTATTTTTCTATCCTTTTGTTTTAAACTAAAAGGTGCATAACTTATGTAGATAAAATCTTGCAAAATAGCTACCATTGGATCAATGACAACTATTTATTCATGTTGTTCTAGCTGAAGTTTGGATTGTCTCTTCATATTACCAGTCTCATGCTTGCTGCCAATTTCATTTGTCTGATTATTTGCTTCTATTACAATTTCCTAGAAAAGTATATCACTTTGAAAAACATTGGAAACCAGTTGAGGAACGTGAGGAACAAATAATCCTTCAACATTTACTTCACTACTAACACCATGATATTTAAAATTGGCAAATATTTTATATAAAATATCATATTCTATACAACATTCCTCATAAAGCAGATCAACATAATACCTATGTTTGCAATAATCATCGAATACGTTATGAAAATCATTCAATGAATTAATTCCAACAACATGGAGGGTTCTACACCACTCACGAGCATGTCCTTCCAAAGAAAGTTTGAAAATTTTAATAAGAACATCCTCATTATCAATATTTATCCTATGCATACACTCGTGAAAATCCAACAAGTTCTCACCAGGATGATCATGCTTGTTTCCCCCAAATTTTTGAAGGCAAGGTTCCCATACTTCTTTATCAAGTACAATATTTTGAAATCCAAGTATACAAGAGAAGTCAAGAAATGGATACCTCTGAGCTAGGATATTTTCCATTTGAAAACAATGAAGTTACCAATAGATCTCTAAATAGTGAAGTCACCATGGTGAAAGATAAGAAGTCTAAAAGTGTCCAGCTTCAATTCACCATCCAAGTCTAGATCTAATCATCACAATTCACCCATAGAAGGTGTCTTGATTGTCATCCTCGACAACGACGCCAAAATATTAGCACTGAGAGTCACACTCAGACTTCCATGAGTGCAAGCCCAAAACCCATCAGAATTTATAGATAATTGTTTATATCAAGGTGACATATGGATGAGGAAAACTCAAAAAAGGTGTCAATCACATAAGGAAATACCAAAGTATAGACCAACAAGTAATGCTTTAGAAAAATTCAAATTAGGGTCTTAAATATTGAATGAGGGTGGAAGATAAGATACAAAGTGCGGAATATATCTATCATCTACATCAAGTAGGAGGATGGCTATATGAAGAAGACTTTGTGAAATGAGAACCTCTTAAGACAAAGAGAAAAGATCTGACATATCTGCAAGCATTATCATAATATACCATATAATGAAATAAGGATGAAACCAACCAAATGAATCATTCACTTAGCTGAAATCAAAGTAATATAATAATGAAGAGATACGGAACAAAATCTCTTAACAAAGTGTCTTAAATATCATTTACATAATAGGAAAAATATTGTTATTATATGAAAATATCAAAACCATAGGTCTATCGCATACCATTCCAACATGAAAAATTAAATCGATTTTAAAAGCGTGGATCATCAAGGAAGAGCAACAAGGAGGGTAGCAAATAGTCTGCAAAGTTATTTCGTTGGGCATGGAGTCAACACATCCTATAGATAAAAGGAAATCAAGATAATACCAGACCAAAAGGGATATAATTGATGGATGGAGTTATAAGAAAGATAAAAAAAAGAAGAATAAAAAAAATCAAGGACACTCTCTACAAAAATGACTTAAAAGATTACTAGAACAAAGATCATGAAAGGAGGCAATTACTACAAATCGTTAACAACTCATGAATATCCTGCCTCATGAAAAAACATTGATCTTCAATGCTTGCAATTCTATTCAATAAATATGACAAGGTAAAATGATAATAAAGAACATAAATTATTATAAAAAACTCTCATGAATCTCTAATGGCATAAATGTTAATTACAACAGGCCCTTAGGCTTACAATTGAGCAACTAAACTACTCTTCTAGCTCTCTCCTCTCCTGGATCATGAGTCCAACCCTTTACTTCTCAAAATCCATTTAATTTATATTGAATGATATATATATACCCTAAGGAGGTCAAAACCAAGTATCTACATAGGATCTTCGTCCATTTAGGAGTCTTGTTACAAAATATTTCAACAGAAACTTAAGAAAATCCTATTTTTTGGGATCTTGTCTATTGTGATGAATTCCTTTTTAAACAAGTCATTATTCTTGATATGAAGATGGAAAACATGTACCTCATGTAAAAATAGCTTATAGGATACCATTTGAACCTTCCTTCATAGATGTAAACCTTCCCATAGCTTGAATTTGTCAAACTGTTAGAGTTCGCAATGCCCGTGACAACATGCGCTGCGAACTTTCCTGTAGGTGATATTTTTGTATTTTCTCCAAAAATACAAAGTGATTCAAGCTGGTGTTTTGTTAGAAAGTCAAAAACACCACGTGTTTCCTCCACACCAAATTTCAGAGGCACCCATATTGTCATTCAAAAGTTACAAGAAAATCAATCCTTTGTTGTGCATTAATTTCTTAAAAACTATCATAAATACCAACTCGCAACGCCAGTGAGTTCAGGTGTTGTGAGCTCTCCTGTAGCATCCCATTTTAATTGTTCCAATGTTTTATCATTTTAAAACTCTATTAGATGTCCCAAGAATTTTGTAAACTTCATAATCGTGATGATATTGACTAAAGGAAAAAACCCAAACTGATCATCATGGCTTAGAAATCATAGCAATCACCAAAATGTATAAAATGCATGAAACATAAAATTTGACCAAAAATGATATTGTTTTTGGGAAGATAAATGTGTTTATCTTCTAGTTATAGATATTCTTTTGATATCCACCTTGGCCAACATGTATAATCACTGCTTGGATTCTTTCTGTAATTTTTATGACAGTTGGTGTGTGAAAATAGAGTACATAGGAAATAAGGTTTCAATGATAGTAAAACTATTTTAAAGAGGTTGAACTTATCTAGATCTAATACACCCTACTCTGCTACACATTTTTAAATGAGGCAGAGAACTCTTCAACATAGAGGGATAAGAACAACAACTGAGAATTGTCATGAAAGGAATACTGATAAAAACTATGTTAAAACATATTTTGAACCATCATAAAATCTGGTCATAAGCATGAAAACCATATGAAACTTTAAAATCTATTTCAATTAAAAGATGAGCCACATGAATCAATATAAATAAGAATAAAAATATTTATTTTAGAGGTTGTATTTTGAGGATCTGAAAGACAAAAAATTTAGCAGGCCTAGAATAAAGGGTTCACATCTCCTGACTGACATTTCACAACACCTAATTCATGGATTAGCGAAAACCCTTTTCTTAGCCTTTAACATGGTATGAAAACCCTCATGGAGTACCTAGTAACCCTGGGATTGATGCCGATTTCTGTGAATGTTAACAAAGATGTTTGAAAGATGACCAACCCCTGGTGCTCCTCTTCAACTAGTTCACAGTGCCAGTTTGAAATGCCAAATTCAAAATCAATGGCGCACTTCAAGGAGAATATTGGACTACAATTCTATGTGCTAATAGTGACAAAGGCACCTTATGTTACGAGGATTCCAACGAAAATGCATTTAAATTGATGTTTATGTTAGCATGGAGTTCGGGCCATGGTTTGGCTAACCTAGGCTATTTAAGGGGCATTAATTCTAAGAAAAACAATATAGTGTTAAGCCCTAATGTTGGCTCATTACCCCTTAATTGGGGCATATTATATTAGTAATGTTATTTTATTTATGTCGGATTTAGGCCATTAGTTGTAATTATACCTCCTAGTCTCCTATATATACCAAGGAGACATTTTCATTTTGAATCATCCTGGACTTGAACATTTAAGTGGGGTAAAAGGAGGTTGCCCCCTCGAATAGGCTTATTATCTGAAATTATCTCTGTTTCAAGGCGTTGAGTACTTTTCTTGAGGTTTTTCCATGCTATATTGATGTTTGGTTCTTAACATATGGTATCAGAGATCAAGGTCTTGGGGTTTCGTTGTTACATCTGAGACACCGTGGAATTTTTGCTATAACGTTTTTTATACAACGTTTCAGAAGGAACCGCTTGGAGGGTATTTAGTAGATGGATCAAGGTACGTTTGGTTCAAAATTCAGCTCCTGAGGCCTTATACTTTCGAAGATACAACCTGTACAAGATAGGGTTTTGGAATCATCCTGAAATGAGTCATTGCGGAATTTTCGCTATAAAACATTTTCTGTAACATTTCAGACCCTAAACTCTAGAGACCATTTACAAAAATTAGTAAGGTATCTATGGTAAAAATTTCAGATTCTGGGTCATCTTAAATTTGTATATACACCTTGTGTAAGATAGGGTATCTGACTAGTCCCATTGACTAGTCTCAAGAAGGTGTTCCGGGTAAAATAAAAATAAATTCTTGCTAGAGTATCCAAATTGAGTGGGACTAGTTGCATTGGATCGTGTACAGTCTGTAGTATTTTGGGTGTGAGTTTCCGAATTTCATATCAAATATGTCGTGCGGGGAATTCTATACAAGTGAGATCTCCTAGAAAGGCCAAAAATCGGCAAGTTGTGAGGAAGTTACCGTAAATTCCACTTGGCACATCCAATTTTGATCAGACCTGTGGCAT
>JZKD02S1670646.1:467298-481386 GCA_000966675.3 Picea glauca
AAAGGAGGTTGCCCCCTCGAAGAGGCTTATTATCTGAAATTATCTTTGTTTCAAGGCGTTGAGTACTTTTCTTGAGGTTTTTCCATGCTATATTGATGTTTGGTTCTTAACATATAGAGTAAGAGACAAAGAATTCCATCTAGGGTACAATACATATTTTTTCGATTTACATGCCAAGAGGTGCCTAATTATGGTGTTGCATTTTTTTGCATGCCATTGAGCCCTTTGTCCAAACATATTCATGTTTATACTCATTCTTCTCATTTTTTAGAGAGGATCATGATGGTGATGTTTATTTTGTACTAGTATGTTGTATATGAATATCTTAGTTCAAATTTCCCTGTATGAGAATTTTAACCCATTGTTTTTCATGAAGAAGAGGGTCATTTTGAGCTTGTTAAGAACATAGTCAAGTTTACACTCATTTGTCTCAGAAATTTGAGAGGAATTCAATGGTAAAATATGTTTCTGGGATTGATTAGCATAATTGGAGAGTGACTTCAAGATTGGATTTGTAGTCCATTTTCATTGTAATTTTCACGTTTGAGATTAATGAAGAGTAGTCTCATGGTTGGAAAGGGACCTGGAGATGTATCCTAGGAGGGGTTAACTCCATCATCAAATCTTGTCTTCATAGTTCTTTTATTTTTTGTTGTGTTATCTCTCATTATTCTATAGGTTATCCATAACTTTATAAAGTTTTGGATAAATAAATGTATTCACATGTTTTATCCAAATCTGTCAAAGATTATCAAAAGTAATTTTGAATGCGGTTATATGTTGATGTGTGTTAAAGAGTATTTTGACATCTAAGGATTTTCAGATCATTGGTCAAGTTGTTTGGTACCAATGGATTTATAAACAAAAAAATGATTCTATTATATCTTGGTCAAGTTTTAGGGATGAATTGATAACACATTATGGGGATATTAAGAGAAACACATTATTTAGTGAATTTTTAAATCTCCATAAAAAATGTCCAATTACAAATCACATTCAACAATTCGAAAACCCTAGTTTCAAGGTAAAGAAAATTCTAGAGGATAATTTTTTAGATCTCTTCATGGGATATTTAAAGGAGATAATTCAACATGAGATGCATGTCATTGAACCAGAATCCCTAGAGGATGATTTCAACATGGAAAGGAAATGTATATCCTCTAACAACATGAAAACTATCAGACTATGTTGCCATTGATGTCAAAGGGTTAATACCATAGTTGTATGATGCATATATGAATTGATGTGTAGGTGGATTTATGTGTAATTTGTTTGAGGAATAATGTAATGAATATCAATGAAATTGTAGGTGAGACTATTCTAGATGGATAGTACATGCCATTCCATTTACGGTGATATGTGGAATGTCACATAACTCCTCATGATTAGAGAGTTATGGCTTTGTGAAGCTGGATAACCATCATGAGTTATCTAGAAGTCCCTAGAAGTTTAAAAATGTCAAATTATTCTAGAAGCTCCTAGAAGAAATTGACTAGTCAAAGTGGTTAGTCATGGGTTAACTGGTTGCAATAAGAAAATATTTAAAAATAAATTAGTTTCAACTAGAAGTGGAGAATTTACTGTTTGTGGAATAAGTGGTTGTAATTGGACAAAGTGGTTAGAAATGGGTTAGCCCCAAAAGAAGGAATTTGGTTAGAAGATAACTTCTAGAGGAAGGCAATTGGAAAAGCATAAATAAAGGAGAAAGGGGATCCTATTCATTTTGACTCATCTACTCATGGAGTACAATGAATTTCTTCTATGATGAAAGGTTTAGTGTAGGTACATATAAGGAAGTGAAGGTGGATTCACGAAAACGTTACGTGGCCGCAGTGAAGTATGAAGAGGAAAGGGGAAACCCTAGTTAGGGTCATCCACATGGGTCACCTAGTAGACATCCTGTGAGGCACCCCCATGGATCACCTAGTATACATCCCACGAGGCACCCCTGCAACTTGAGTAGATCATGTCAAGTGAGGCACCGCTTGACATATCTCCTTTGTCATGCAAGGTACTACAAGATCAGAAGACTGAATATTGGCTTAGGTTATAGAGGTTGAACAGAGGTTGCATGAGGTATGATAATGTCCAAGAGAAACATATCAAGATACAATATCAAAATGGTATAATGTATTCTCATGTATAGTTGGATTTTGTGGTTTATATATGATATGTTCATGGGAGACTGGGGATTTTCCCTAGAGGGGTTGCTGATTGTTTGATACATACAGTATGAGACTAATCTATAGGAAGACAATGTTAGTTTGTCTGATATCTATCATTGACATATGTTATTGGGTTGATTGTTGAGGTATGTCTTTTGGTTTTTGTACATGATTGAGGATCTTTGATTGAAGATATCTTGTTGAAGCAGTTCATATAGAAAAATGAGGGTTTGATGTTTGATATGATGGTTTATACTAATTGATGATTGACATATTATTTTCTATCTACAATTTGGGTCATGTACTTGAGGGTTGGATTCCTCACATCTCAGTTGGTGCTGAGATCTGCAGGGTAGGTCTTGCATTGAAATTTGGTGCTCTCTTGGAGTTGGTGATCTATTTCAGTTGGTGATGATAAACCCCATAGATTGTAGTCTCATGTAACACATACTAAAAAATAAAATTACACATATCTAGTGTTCCTTGTGTTCATTATTGTGATGGTTCATGATTCTTTATTATTGATGAATGTTGTTGGTATATGTTTACATACAAGTAGCTAGTTGTGAATGCAAGTTATGAATTATGATGGTTGAAGTGTTTTCTAACTAAAGTTTTGAAAGGAGTGTAAAATTATACCTACACTGATTAACCCCCTCTCTCAGTGTGGTTGATATGTCCAAAAAAAGAATTACTAAAAGATGTCCATTATGTGCTCACTAGATGTTAAAACATCTACACCTTTTGTTCCCATGGATCTCCAAAATGTTATAAAAAATCATTCTAACTATTTGGAGAGATGTGTAAATGTCTTCCACCTACTCAAGATCATGACCATGGTATTAATTTTCAACTAGGAAGTGTACCACCTAACATTAGGCCTTATAGGTACCCATATGTGCAAAACAATGAGTTTGAGAATATGATTCAAGAAATGATATAGATTTTCATCATTCAACATATACAAATTAATTTTTCTTCACTAATGGTGATGATTCACTAAAAGGAATGGTTTTGGAATATGTTCCTAGATCATAGAGAGATCAACAAAATTACTATTAAATATGTGCTTCCTATTTTTGTTTTTGATGAATTATTAGATGAATAAAAAAAAAATTGTTTCCTTACCAAGTTGGATCTTCATTCTGTATATCATAAAATTAGAATGAGGAAAAAAAACATCCCTAAAATATTCTTTAGAACATATGAAGTTCACTATGAGTTTTTTGTGAGTCTTTGGTCTTACTAATGCACCTTCAACATTTCAAAGATTGAGAAATTTTTGTTTCAAGCCCATCCTCAAAAATATTTTGTTAATATTTTTTGATGATATAAAATTCTTGGGAATACAATGTATAACATGTTGACACAATCTTAAAACTATTGTAAGAGAAACAACTATATGTGAATCCTTCCAAGTTTTATTTTGCGGATTAAGAAGTGGAATATTTGGGACATATTGTATCACATGATGGTTTTAAAGTGGACCCTAAAAAACTTAAATATATGGTTGAATGTCAAATTCTCATTGTTAGCAATAAAAAATGATTTGCTAATTATTTTGATATCACATGATAAATCATTATAAGGTAGAAGATTTATTTATACATCTTAAAAGCTTTGAGACAAGCTCTTAGAACTATATCATTCCAACACATAATCAAATTGCATTTCAAAATAGACCCAAAACTGATTTTTATCTTTCAGTGGAAAAGTGGTAAAATTACAGGGTTGTGAGCCGCCGAAAGTCAGGAATTTCAGCGACTAAATCAGATTTTCAAGGGAAATTGAGCCGCTGAAAGTGCAAAAGAATCTGTTTTTACTGTGCTGAGTCATCATTTTCAAATGATGATTTTGAGCGACCGGAGAATCATTTTTAGAAACGGGCCAAAAATTTTGTTAATAACACATCAAATAACAATAACCTCTCTCAAGTTTTGTATAGGTGTCATATATTGGGAGAATCGAATTCATCTTTGAGCCCTAATTTTCAGATCTCAGAATTTCCCTGTTTGAAACATGTTTTTGAAATGTAGATCCTAGGCAAATGAAAACAAATCTCAAAGAACTGAGAGAAGTTTTTTCTCACAACAAATCAATATACAAAATATTCTTCCAATTTGTAAACAAATGTTTCGATTTGAGAGATATAGGTCAATATTTGAGCAACATATTTCCAGAAATTTCTGTCTTTTCCGGCCACCTCACAAATTCGAAGTTGATATAGGAAAAGAGGTTATCAGATACATCTTTTGAGGATATTGAGATTGATTTGTAAATATTAGTTAAAGCCCATAGAGACACAGTTCATAGGAGGAGAACAGTCTGAGGACTGTGGTTCTATTCTTGAAGACTTGTACATTTCATCCTTTGGAGATGTCCATTAATATATCTTGACATCGAGCTTCTTTCACTGTGTTACTTAGTTTTCCATTTCCTTTATTTCCAAGTTTATGTATATTCAATGATAGAAGGTTTTAATTCCATGTCTTTGTTAGTGTTGTAAACTTAAATACTTTGCTTCTGATGTTTGTTTTAATTCCAAATAACTGTTATCCTATTGGTGCATTCATAAGCTAAAGTTGCAAGTATTTACCTGTTGGGTCTGGCCATATATTACATACAATCTTATATATGTTTATGCTGGTGTGAAAAGTATTTTAACTAAATTTATTGGGAATCCACATATACTATTGTATAGGCATTTATGTTAGCATAATAGGTCTTCTCCATGTTTCCACACATTAATTTAAAACTTTCTGAGTTACATAGTTGAAAGCCTTGGTATTTCAAGTGACTAATGTATTTCTAAATGGATATGAGTTATAATGTCATCCGATCTGATCCTCTTTTCCTCCACATTATTGATCTTTTTAAAGTTACCAATATTACACCCTTCTACAGTCGGGGAATGATTTCTTGGAGTGATAACAAAATGGCATTGTTGCCGGGGAATGAAAGTGAAAATAGAGTTTCCCTGGGAGAACAAAATAGATCTATTTCTTGATGGCAGACATGAGACAAACATAATATTCGAATGTAATAATTTGCCTGGTGACTCCACATTAAAGAATCCATTGGGGAGGACCCAATTGATAAAAGATGAAGAAGCTGAATTCAAAATCCAGGTATCAGTTCATTAGTTTTCTTCATGAACTGTTGTTGTTCTTTATTAGCTCCTTCTAATCTTTCCCTTCACATGTTAAAATAATTATCCTTTTTTTGTATATTTTGAGGATTATCAGACTTCTTTTATATATCCATGTTTAGAAGAAGATTTGCAGCCTAATTTCATTGTAGATGTTGATTCCGTCATTTTTCCTCGGCCTGCTCATAAAGATGACCATTGTATTTCATTTCCTTTAGAATCTGATCAACCATGTGATCTTGAAGAAATTAAAATTTATCAAAACCCTGTGAGATTTCAACTCCTCTTGCCATAACTTTTGAATCTTGTCAATGACTTGCTATCTCTCATGATAAGCCCACAACCTTTCAAATCAAAATCAATATGAATATGTTTAATCCTTTAAAATTGCCTTCTCTTCTTCATTCTTATCCTCTTGACTATTATGAATATATACCCCAGTTTTCTGGAGAGAATCAAGCTTCAGCTGAAAGACATTTGGAATCCTTTGAAGATTTTATTGATCATTTTTAGATTGGTCATGAAGATGTGATCATGAGATTTTTCTCTAAATATTTGATCAGATATGCTTATGTTTGGTTTAAGATTCTGAGAGTTGATTCCATCGACTCTTGGATCAAATTCTCTAATGTTTTTGTGAAGCATTGGGTTGAACATAAATCACCAGATTCTTACCTTAGTGATTTCTATGCTTTGGAGAGAGAACAAAATGAAACTTTGTCTTCTTTTAATCGAAGATTTTTCATCATATACCATGCTATGCCTTTGGAGATTAGGTCCACAGAGACAACTTCCATGATATATTATGTGATGGGACTGCATTCAAAACTTTCCCTTCTTCTGCTAGGAAGGAAATCTTCATCATTAAACATTTTGTTCAAAGATGCTTTACAGGTGGAGGAAAACATTTGTGCTTCAAGGAGAATCCCAGAGCAGGTTGATTTTGAAAACCATCATCTACCTGAGCCAACAGAATGTCAGAACATTTCAGATTTTGAACAGGAAGGTAATGATTATGTGGCATATTTAGAACAACAACAGGCAACTGAAATTGTTTCATATTGTGAATCAGATTCTTCAACATTGGAAGAGCATTCCAGAGATAGGTATTCATGTAAAATTTATTATTAGTTTACAAAGTATGTTGAACCTATGATAACTAATGATTGTATAGACAACTAAATTTTTAGAGATGACCATAATCTTTGTCATTCAAACCCTGCTCTATCATCATTTACTGAACATTATTCTGAAGAGAAGGTCACAGTGTTTGATGATCACAAGGTAATCACAAAAGAACAGAAAGTAATCAATATTCTAACAGAGGAGCAGTCATAGATATGTAGTTTTTTCCTGAAGATCAAGAGTTTTATGATTTCAGTTTCAAAGATCCAATAGCAGCCTTCATAGAATCATACCTTTCAAAAAAATTGAAAGTTTCAGACTTCTTAAGCTTCCACATATTTCTTGTTGAATTTGGTTTTGTGAAAGATTTGTATTCACTGTTGTTGCATTTCCAAAATCAGGTGTTGATCAATGAGAATAATGAAATCATTTCGGTATTAAAATTTCTTGGCTGGCTTCTATGGAAATCATCCTTTACCTAACCAAATCACAGAGCTGGTTATGGTAGATAGAATAGGAAATAAGCTCACTTCCTGAGCATTTCTTTTCTTTCACTTTACAATAGATGTCGTAGTTACCTTGTGTGAATAAAATAATTCTTGAAGATGTATAGATATCTTTACACATGTAATGAAATATTTTCAGAAAGAGGTGAATGGATGACTCTATGCCTAATGGAATGATGACTCCATGCCCAATGGAATGCTGACTCCATGCCCAATGGAAAACTAGAGACTAAGTTATGGATTTTATTTTTCCAGGAAAGGCATTAGATGTGTAGTTCTTTGAAACCTCGTAGGGAGGTCTCCATCCTAGTTGGAGCCACATGTTAGCGATAAAAAAATATTTGCTAATTATTTTGATATCACATGATAAATCATTATAAGGTAGAAGATTTATTTATACATCTTAAAATATTTGAGACAAGATCTTAGAACTATATCATTCCAACACATAATCAAATTGCATTTCAAAATAGACCAAAAACTGATTTTTATCTTTCGGTGGCTAAGTGGTAAAATTACAGGGTTGTGAGCTGCTGAAAATCAGGGCTTTTGGAAGCTAAATCAGATTTTCAAGGGCAAATGAGTCGCCGAAAGTGCAGAAGAGTCTTTTTTTACTGTTCTAATTCATCATTTTCAAATGAGGATTTTGAGTGATGGGAGAATCATTTTGAGAAATGGGTAGACAATTTTGTTAATGACACGTCAAAGAACAATAAACTCTCTCAATTTTCCTACAGGTGTCATATATTGGGAGAATCAAATTCATCTCTAAGCCCTAATTTTCGGATCTCATAATTTCCCTGTTTGACAGATGTTTTTTAAATGCAGATCCCAGGCAACTAAAAATGAATATCAAATAAATGAGAGAGGTTTTTTGTCACAAAAACCCAATATACAAAAGAATCTTATAGTTCGTACACATCTCTTTTGATTTGAGATATATAGGTCAATCTTTGAGCAACATATTTCCAAAAAATTCTGTCTTTTCCAGCCACCTCACAAATTCAAATTTGAGATAGGAAAAGAGGTTATCAGATCCATCTTTTGAGGATCTTGAGACTGATTTGTAAATATTATTTAAATCCCACAGAGACACAGTTTAGAGGAGGATAACATTCTGAGGAATGTGGTTCTATTCTTGAAGACTTGTACATTTCATTCTTTGGAGATGTCCATTAATATATCTTGACATCGAGCTTCTTTCACTGTGTTACTTAGTTTTCCATTTCCTTTCTTTCCAAGTTTATGTATATTCAATGATAGAAATTTGTCATCCCATATCTTCATTGGTATACTAAACTTAAATACTTGGCTTATGATGTTTGTTTTAATGCTAGATAGTTGTTATCCTATTGGTGCATTCATAAGCTAAAGTTGCAAGTATTTACCTATTGTGTTTGGCCATATATTATATGCAATATTATATATGTTTCTATTGGTGTGAAGAGTATTTTACCTATCATTATTGGCCATCCACATATACTATTGTATAGGTATTTCTATTAGCATAATAGATCTTCTCCATGTTTCCACACATTAAGTTAAAACTTTCTGAGTTACATAGTTGAAAGCCTTGGTCTTTCAAGTGACTGATGTATTTCTAAATGGATATGAGTTATAATGTCATCCGATCTGATCCTCTTTTCCTCCACATTATTGATATTTTTAAAGTTACCAAGATTACACCCTTCTACAGTCGGGGAGTGATTTCTTGGAGTGATAACACTCATAACCTTAAATAATCATAGAGGAATATTAGGATTTTTGGGATATAATATTAGGATTGATGGGATATTATTGTTGGGCCATTTGTTTTGTTGAATAGAAGTTGTGCACAACACATTGCAGCTTCATTCTGGAGAAAAAAAGTTGTGCAATCTATTGAGGAGATGGACAATTGACAAAAGAAAGAAACAAAAAGTGGTTGGAAGTACAATGCAACATAAATATTGAGGAAAGAAGTTGCAACAAGATCAATAAGAAGAGATAACTCTTGGGTTCTCAACCAACAAACCAAAAGATCAAATTATATATATGAGACAGATAGGATTGTAAAAGAGTTGTTGCTATTATTTTTATTGTTGTTGTTGGGTTGTAGTGTTGTTATTGTTTTATAGGGTTATTAGTCCAAAATTATTGATTTTATCTTTGTTGTTATTGGTTTGATGAGAGTCATTGTTGTAATCGTCTATACTGTTAGAAAAACTAAGTTCAGGAGATCTGAGTATGAACCAGAATACCAATGTATTGGAGTTTTGTATTAGTCTAGATGTAAAGCAGAAAGAGCCTGCAATATTGTCTCATCTCTGATGAAGAAAATCCTCTGAGTATTTTTGTTTGAGGATAGAGCTATAAGAAAAACTTGATATGTGATTATAAATTGAGGCATAAACTTTTAATATATATATATATATATATATATATATATATATATATATATATATATATATATATCCTGTGTATTTAGTCCTAATGCATGAATGGAATGTTGTTCATTATTATATTTGTGTATGATATACCTAAATTCTTCTTTATGAATGGAAATACAACTTTGTTTCTTTATTCCTAGTTAGGAATTGATCATAATTGTTATATGTTTAATCTATCTTGGGAAAGATTACATTGAAACTTTATAATTCATGGGTCTGCCTAAGTATTCTCCTTACCCTTCCCTCTCTTTCTTGTCTTAGTTGTTCTTTGGGTGATATTTATTCCCTCCGGGGAAGATAAAAATGTCAGTGCTCTAGACTACATCAACACCTTTTTCTAGTAACCTAAGAAGGGCCCTAGTCTAAACACTTTTACACCAAAAAAATGGTTGTGTTGCCCACACCAATGCTTTAAAAGGGATCTTGTGAGGAGAATGCTTCTACGGATCTATAGATCTAAGATTCGTAAATGGCTGGAAATAAATTGTGACGCCTTTATATGTAAGGAAACAAAGTTGCGAGGTAAAAGCGAAAGGAATACAAGAGATTCTATCTTTTTCTCTGAAAGATCGAGCGACCAGTATGAGATATTCTGGGTTAAATTTCTGGAAGAACTATTCCATTGGATATATCAGCTCCTAGAAGCTCCATAATTCCAAGAATGTGTCAAGAATACCTCTACTTGGGATACGTATAATATCTCAACACTTCAACATATCACCATATCACATGATCAATTGATTTCTGGGTTAATACGACTCTAGAGGGATACATCATTGAATTCACAACTAAGAATTGCCAATATTTTTCATGAGCAGAAGAAATTTTCAAGAAAGGTGCGCGCAATGGAATTTTGAGGGAAATTCCCCTGTGGATCAAAGTATTCTTGATGGAGGAGTGGATGATACCTATTCCCTTGATTGAGATGGAAGCCAAAACACCTACTCTTGGGGTAGGGTGATTCTGGGGTATGATCATGACCTGAGAAGGGGAAAGGGTCCTTTGACAGATGGGGGAAGGTCAATAAATGATTGTAAAAAATGAGAGATCCTTAAGGAGAGCCTCTATTGACAACTGGTGGAAGGAAAGTTAAAGAAAGCAACGAAGTAGTCCAAGGTGTTGCAGAACGAAATCAGATCAAGATGAACATATGAAAGAAGGAAGGAAGAGTTTAGGAAGGTGAGAATACAAGAAAGACTAGCCAGTATAAGATTGCAGTAGAGAGAAGCGTAGAGAGGAATTTTTTGTAGCAAGATTTGCCTCACCATTGCTATCTTTCATAGAGGGCCTTTATCCATTTCCCTATGGAGACTTGTCATCCCCTTTGGATGAATCTAGAGCTAAAAATAAATATTTTTCCACATATATGCACCCTATCTACTATACAACATGTGTATATGTAGGTTGCTCCACTACAACCCATGTACATCGGGATTCAAGACAAAAAATAAAAAAAAATGAAGTTGGGTTTCCATGTTATGACAGGAGATCTTTGATCCTTGGTCTTCCATTTACTAGAAACGTTTCATCTCATCCCTTCAGTTTCATTTTGAAGGCTATAAGAGCACAATTCCGAGGTGTGAAAAAAAGGAAAAAGCATTCAACTTTGAGAGAAAAGTTACTCTAGAGAAATTACTTCATATTGAGTCTGCATCCTTTTGTCCCTCAAGTCTGAACACAGTTTTCATCCCTCAAGCTCTTTCCCTATTGTTGAGAGAACCTCATTGTATCTTTTATATGAGCTTGCCTTTGGTAGAGGATTGAATTGGTGGAGACCTAGTTGGAAGGAACTTGGTTTCTTGGTTCCAAACCATGCCAACATAGAAGTTTGCAATGTTATCATTTCTTCTAATCATTTTTTAATATAAATAATCCTTTCCCATCCTATTGGTATCATGCAAATATATGATTATTATCCATGGGCATGTTTGTAATGTTTATTAATGGATTGTGATATCTAATGTGCTAACCTTTTATATTATCACTATATGCTTTCTCTACTTGTTTGTTGAGAACTTGTTGTTGGTACAAAGCTTTGGGTCGAAGTGCTCAACGTTGGATATCTTCAAATGTTGGAACAAGGTAGGTTTCCTTCTTATCTCTCTTTCACATTGGTTTATATAGCATACATTGGAATTGAGTAGATTTTTGCAGTCATACCTATCTTTTGTGGTTTACCATAGACATAGATATTTCTTCCCTCATAATAGAAGGAGTCCCCAAATGGGTGGAAGAGAAGAAGAATGTGGAGAAGCAAGAAGAAGAAGCAAGTCTGGACCTTGTGGGAGATCAAGAATATTCATCCCTGATATCAGGAAACATCGAGAATCAAGAATAGATGGACACTCTAGAAGAAGAGAATGAGACCCACTAGATCAATGAAACCCACCCAGAAGTTAGTGGAACTAGCCCTCAATCACTTGTCCGCCAGGTGTTCTCTATACCCGTGGTAAATTCTACACTGCCTACTTATGCTATTTTTGTTCTATCGCATCTAGTTAGTCAGAATCAATTTGTAGGTGTCAAATCCGAGTGGATATTTGGATCCCTAGGCATATTGAAACCATGACCGTTAGGTTTCATTATAATAGGAGCAGTGAGACACACTGTTGGGGCTCAAAAATGTCCTATTTTCATCCACCTTTCCCTTAATCATTCTCGACATTTCATCGCCCCATTAACCTTTCACGATATCATTTCCATAAATATACTTGGGTTTTACCTTATTATTCTCCACTTTATTCATTTTAGTATTAAAAGGGAATTTGTGATTAAATGTTATAAAATTGACATGTTTTCATATATATCTCAAAAATGTGTGAGCTTTGTAATGTGTAGGAATATGTGAAGGATTAATTCAAAAGGACTTATCGAATACTTCCTCCACCTTTTCAATATTTGAGGAGATAATTCAAGCCCATTCCAAGGAGAAGATCATGGAGATTTGGTTGGAATATCCTATCCAAGATATATGAGAGATATGTGTGAGGATTTGAAGGGATTATATTTTGTAATAATGGGAAAATAGTTGAGTGAATAGTGGATCTGTAATAATGAGATGGTTATCTTATCTTCAAGGGTCTCATGTATAAAAGAAAGTTCTATCGCTTCATGAGGATTCAATTATTTTATGAATTAGAATATGGAATTAGAGTAGTCATTAATGGTAGTCATTAGGATTTGAAAGAGAAAGGGATTCTTATCTTTGATTCATGGTTTTGGTTTTCATGCTTTCAATATTTTGTTATGAAGATTGATTTGATTATTGTAATATAAGATTGATTTATTGGTGAGAGCTCTCATATGTTCTTGTGCCATTAAAATTTTCACATGTTTTATTTACTTTTCCTTCATGTAGTTCTCCATTCCTAGATTAATTTCATTTATGCAATTTTCCATTCTTATATTAATTTCATTTACGCAACTAGATTAATTCAATTCTAAGTCGCATGTTTCAATTTCTTGCATTAGATTAATGATTCAATTTCAGTCATAGCTTAAACATTAGATTAGATTAGTCTCACTTCAGTCCTTCATATACTTTGCATGTGCTTCGTAAGTTCATGAACCTCGGATTGACAAATTAAATAGTTGGGTGAATACTACAACTCAATTAATGCAACATTAGTTCGGCCCAATATAACGACTGTCGTTCCCTTGTTACGATTGTTGTTCCTTTTTCAAGTAGTGTTGTTCATTTGAATGGAAAAATCGTCATTCCTTTTGTTATGATTGTTGTCCCTTTGTAGGGGTTTCATATCTCAAGGACATGTATTGAAAATGGAAGGTAAGAACCTATGTATGTGACAAGTAAAACGCTTGTGCCAGCACCTACCTTTGAATGTTGCATAGAGGTTATATTTTAGGACATATTTAGAGCCCAACAGACACAATGGATGGATATATGGGAGGATCAATTTCCTGATACCTAGAATTCTAGGGTAAAGGGGACGAAGATGTAGAGAAACATTGGTTCTTATGTGAATCCATCTGTAGGTCCAGAGGGACTCTTGTGTTGGATTACTGAGAGGGGTGGTGAATCAGTAATAGTGTAATTATAATCCTTTTTCTTCAAATGTTATATCAATGTAGAATTATTATCTAGTAATGAGCAGTAAGAAATAAACAATCACACACATACACAGTACACCAGTGTTTTACGTGGAAACCCAAATCGGGAGGAAACCATGGAATGTTTTTTCTTATATTTCTTGAAGAATTACATTCATTGGAAGCACCAACTTCCTTTGTTTTCCAGCTGCAACTCGAAGGAGGCTCCAACCCCCTAGTTTCTTAGGCTACAAGCCAAGGGAAGCTCCAACTCCCCAATTCTCTAGCTACAACCAGAAGGAGGCTACAACCCCCAATGTTTTTTGAATACAACCGGAAGGTGGCTACAACCACCTTTCGTTTCCCCGTCCTGCCATCCTGAAGTAGAAGTAGAATGATGGAACAACTATCACACTATCATTGTGAGATATACCACTATAAACTTGTACCAATAAATCTGAACCATGCATCAATCATGCATCAACCTATACCTCAACCTGTGTTAAGAACTAAATATCAATATAGCATAGAAAAACCTCATAAAAAGTAATCAACGCCTTGAAAAAGAGATAATTTCAGATAATAAGCCTCTTCGAGGGGGCAGCCTCCTTTTACCCCACTTAAATGTTCAAGTACAAGATGATTCAAAATGAAAATGTCTCCTT
>JZKD02S1670646.1:526253-542852 GCA_000966675.3 Picea glauca
CTCACACAGTGACGAATTGGGTGCAAACACATTGGAAACGTAATCATAACTTCTGCATAATATATCAAACTCAAAAATGAATTCATCAGGATCTTCTGAAGATAGACCATGAAAATTAGGTAGTGCTGAGAGTGGAATGTTCTTCATGGGGGCTACCCCTCTAGGAAGATCACCAATAGGAAATCCTAATGTGGAGAAAGAGTTTTTATCATTTACCTCTCCTTCAAGACCTGCCTGTTCTTCATGATGAAATTCTTCATTGTACTCATCCATGTTTTATTATGTCTACTCCACTGTTGTGCTTGCTCTATCCTTAATGTTTCCTGCTGGTTTATGGACTATCTCAGGACTCCAAACATCTTTCCCTGTTTCAAAGTTTGCTTGAAATGAAGGCTGGATTTTTGTTTCTGAAGGTTTGGTCATTGAGTAACAGATTTAGACTTTTATATAATCTCGTCAATATAAGTATTTCTTCCTCCTCTTCCTCTACCCCTGCCACCTATAGGGTCAGTGTCTTTGGGGTCTCTGCATCCTCTCATGCAATCTTTGTATCTGAAAAATCATAAGTTCTTTTGAAATCTATAATAACCTTCCGCAACAACGGCGCCAAAATGTTGGTCACTATAATTTATTAATTAATCTAAACAATCAAGTGCTACATAAATTGTCAACCTAGGGAAGTCTATTTATTTCAAAKGTAACCACGCACTATATATGCTCAATCTCAAAAGCAACCTAGAGTTGTAGTAAAAACTATATCAATCACACTTACCTTGAACAAACTGAAGTTCTAACTTGAATTATAGGAAAGCAATCTACCTATCGCAGAGCTCAAAGTTTAAAGAAATGAAGAATCCTGGATTACATTAAAATAACAAGATACTGCAATAGGAAAGACCAACTATCTTGTAACCAAAGAACAAGACCCTATTCCCAAAGCAGGAATCTTCAACACTTGTTTCCGATCATCACACTTCATGAACTCATTGCTTAACTGAAATAATTGACATACACAATGAAGGCTATCTATATCTTAACAAAGAATAGGACCCTATTTCCCAAGAAGGAAACTTCAGCATGAGTCTCTGATTAGCACACTCATGAAAGTAATTGAAGGCTAACTATCTCTAACAGAGAACAGGACCCTAATTCCCAAGAAGGAACCTTCAACACTAGTCTCTGATTAGCACATTCATGAAAGTAATTGAAGGATAAATATATCTAACAGAGAACATGAACCTAATTCCTAAGAAGGCACCTTCATCACCAGTCTCTGATTATCACACTCATGAAAGTAATTAAAGGCTAACTATCTGTAACAGAGAATAGGACCCTAATTCCCAAGAAGGAACCTTTAACACCAGTCTCTGAGTACCAAGCTTTCATAAATTCATAACACAGGATTGATAACTAAAATGATTAATAGTTACTCAAGAATGAATCACACGAATATAATGTAATGTTCAATAAAGCAGAGTTTTCAGCAAGACAGAGTTCAGTAAAGTTGTGTTTCAGCAAAAAAGAATTCAATAAAGTAGTGTTTCAGCAAAACATAATTTAATCAAGGCATAAACAGAGATCACACTAACACACTACAAAACTAACGAGTGAATCTTGTGAAGAAGGTGGGCCCTCCCTTCTCACAAGATTCCCCTGAAATGAAAAAGCTAGAGAGAAATGCTCAGAACAGTCTTTTATTCATCTATCAATGTATCATATTACAATCTGAAATGAAGTACGCCCTTCTCTGTAAAACCTTCTTAGTACCAAAAAAATGGCCCCCTCAAATGGTGATTTCCTCTTATTTAAAGAGGAGAATCCCTTTGATACAATTGATCAAACAATTATAGGTCTATATCTGAGTCCTATTCTTAGTCATATCGACTTTCTAAACTGGAATAGGATATCCTAGTCTCCTGCAATAGAATGCTATTACAAGTGCCGAGTGAGGTGTTGTTGTTGCGGTTGGAGTAACAACTTCTTTATTTGTTTCTTATTACTGTTGTTGTATGCTATTTCGGCATCGCAAATCATGGGTTGTTTCAGCCATGGGATTTGCGTTCTGACTGTTTCAGCACTTCTCAGGCAGCAGTGATGGTTGATGCTTGGCTAACGGTGCAGCTATTGTAATCAGTCTGTGTGAGTTGTTGTTCAACATTGTTGACCATGGACTGTGTAACAGCTTCCTATGTGTTTCAACATCGTTGACCATGGACTGTGTAACAACTTCCTCTATGTTTCAGTGTCATTGACCATGGACTGTGTAACAGCTTCTTCTGTGTTTCAGCATCGTCAACCACAGACTATGTAACAACTTCTTCTGTGTTTCATCATCATCAACCAAAGACTGTGTAACATCTTGTGTGTTTCTGCATCATTGACCATGGACTGTGTAACAACTTCTGTGAGTTGTTATTTTAGAAAATATCCTCAAATGCTAATCTGCAGTTTGAACTGTTTCATCACTTATACATTTCTAATCGATGTTTAAGTACGAGAGTGATGTAAAATTATATGAAAAACAGATTAAACATATAGTAAAGAGAAGATACATTGTATACCTTTGGAAAGATATGGTAAAGTGATAATATGAGTCTAAATGTGAGTGAAACAAGAGTGTAATGGTGGAAAAAAGTATGGGCAAAAAGGTACATTGTGTGGTCCTAGCAACAGTCAACCCAAGATTCAGAAAGTTGTTCCCAAAGATGATAGTTATGACTCTATAAAACAAAAGTTATTTTTCAAATATGCAATAGAAATATTTAAGAGTATCCCCACTCTCAAGATAATAAAGAATCCCCCTAAATTTTTGTCTCAACCTAACTTTGCACAAGCCCCTACCTCACCACCATCACCTAGAAACTTTGCAATTCCTAAGAGACGTCCTGAGTAGTTTTAGAGTGTAGTCAATCTCTGGTTTCAATTATTCTTTGATATCCTAGGGGATGAACAAATTACTAAAAGGTTGTGCAACACCTTGTACCTAATATTTGGAAATGAGGGAACCCCATAAGCCATAATAAGGACCACCCTCCCTCAGAATAATACCTAGATAATACAAAGAAGAAAGGTGTGAAGAGGGAAAGAATTTATGTTAGAAGCCCAACTAGATGATTTTGAAATCAAAGATGTCATGCTATATTTGGGATCAAATGTAAACATCCTACCCAAAAAGACCTAGGAAGCATTGGGAAAACCTGCGTTAGTATATTCCCCCATTGAGTTGAGAATGGAAAATCAATACTACATTTTTCCATTAGGAAGGTTGGAAAATGTGGAAATAGATTTTGCGGGACTTGAGACCACAATTAATTTTGAGGTAATCGAAATTATGGGAGATAAGTATCCCTACCCTTCTCTACTCATGATCGATTGCGCATATGACAATTATGCTATCATTAATCTAAAAAGGGACACCATGACATTTGAAGCAGATGGGATAAACATAGTTCAACCCTTAGATTTGGATTTAGGGCCTAGATACACCGAACCAGTGGACCATGATATGGAATGAGATTATATTGACCAATTATACACCATAATAGCATGAACGATACCAAATTACATAAATCCTATTGTAGTCATATAGGTAAGTTGGAGAAGAATACAATATGCTGACAAGGATTCAGAGGAAACATTTGACAATTGGCAACAAGGTTAATATGAACGATTCTCAAGATGTTGTGCAATTGTCATAGAAACAATATGGATTGGAACCGAGGTCAGAGAACCCCCGACATATGATGGTACCTTAGAAATATACATTTTTCTTTCTAGCATGGAAGAGAAGATAGTGATGGATCAAAGGATATTTGTTCTTGACTTACCCTTTCAAGGTACCTCTGCTAGATGGTGGGCAAACCATAAATCCTCGATTATGGAGTGGGAGGATGAAAAAAAATCCCTCCGATGTCAGTTCCAAAGGAGGGATCAACTAAAAGGAGAGAGGAATATGGATCTTCAATATGCGCAATTGTTTAATGGACAATATAACCCTAGAGTGCATATCGAACATTTCTTAGAGCAATGGAGAGTCGTGAAAGTACCATATCACCTATGGTTTCAGGTATTTCTCCACTTGTTGGGGCCTATTCCAAAATCCTGGTATATACATGAGGAGGCTAGAAGACAAATGAACTATTGGAAAACCTTACAACAACAATTGAAAATATTTATACTTTATAAGTAAGTTCCCTAAGAGTAACACAGTCCTTCAAAGAATCAGGGAAATGATTTTTATTGACATTTGTAAAAAGAGGTCAAGTACAGTAGCATGTGTTGACCATGATCATTTGATTCAGTATAGTATGAATCTTGAAATTGATAATATAACTATACCTTGATGTAAAGTTGAGAAAGACCTGGAAAAACCTGATGACTTAGAAGAGCTTAGAAACTTAGACATTAAAGAAATAGATGGAAGTAGAGAGATTCAAGATATTGTACCTAGTCACACCTATAGCTCCTATAATCACCCACTGAAGTTGTGGAAAGTTAATATAGGGAGTCCAAATAATCCTAATATAGCTTCTATAGAAGAGTACTAGGATGAGAAAACTATGAATGAAGTACATAACCTGTTGCGAGAGTATGAGGACTTGTTTCCGAAAATGTTCTCAAAATTGAAAGGTATAAAAGGAGCCATGGGATATATGAAAATCGAGTTGAAACCCGACTCAACACATATGAAACACATACCATACCACCTTAATCCAAGAATAAAAGAGAAGGTCAAGAAATAGGTGGACAAAATGCTTGTTCCAGGACTTATTTTCCCAATTGAAGAAATAGAATGGATTATCCCCATATTTATCCAGAGTAAGAAAGGTACATAAGAAATTCGGGTGTGTGTGGACTACAGAAGTCTGAATTCTGCATGCGTGCATGATTTTTTTCCAACACCTTTTAGTGGTGAGGTGTTATATCAAGTGGAGGGAAAAGAATATTATTCATTTACAGATGGGTTCTCCGGATATCATTAATTCATAATCATAGAGGAAGACAATAAGAAGACTACATTTGTAACCGAATGGGGATCATTTGAATATAACATAATTCCCTTTCGGTTTGAAAAATACCCATGTAGTGTTTTCTCAGATTGTGATAACATCGTTTCAAGAGTTCGTCCACAAGTTTGTAGAAGTCTATGTGGATTATTGGACAATGTATATCTTGTTAAAAGATAATGTCAGGATACTCTGGTTAATGTTTATATATGTGGTGAAATGTAGATATATTTGAATCTAAGGAAGTGTATTTTCTATGTACCTCATGGAAATATGTTAGGCCATATTGTATGCAAAGAATGAGTCATGGTAGACCTAGCTAAAGTTGTGGTCATTCTGAACATGCCACCACCTACAAGTGCCTTTTTTTTGCGCTCCATGCTGGGACATATAGGATATTACCGCATGTTCATCAAAAGATATGAAAATATCATCGCACCCCTTGAAAAATTGTTGAAATTTTTTGAACTATTCCAATGGACACCAGAGTGTAACAAAGCATTCGACATTCTAAAAAAAAAGCAAAGTACTACACCTATCTTGATATTTCCCAATTAGGAAATTGAGTTCCATGTACATGTGGATGCATCAAGAATCACCCTGGGAGCCATTCTAGTGCAAATAGGGAAAGGAAGTATTGACCATCCTATCTACTTTGCCAACAAAAAACTATGGCGAACTGAGTGCAACTACACAACCACTGAAAGGGAATCTCTAGCTATGATTTATGAATTACAAAAGTTTAGACACTACTTGTTAGGCCCTCATTTAATTTTTTTTACTGACCATTCTGCATTGAAGTATCTTGTCAATAAACCAGTACTTGAAGGAATAATTTGCAGGTGGCTACTAATTTTTCAAGAAAATTTTTTTTGAAGTAATTTTCAAACTAGGAATATGTAATGTAGGTGGAGATCACCTTTCCAATTTAGAGTTAGGGGAGAGTGGTGGAGTAGTGGATGACTAGCTCATAGATGCAGACATGTTCTAGATTGATTCCATCCTAGAGTATATTGAATACATTCTTGTCTTCCTTAGTTCAGGGACCTTCCCATAAACTTACTCTACAACCCAAAAGGAACATATGGTGGTTCACGCAGTATACTATCAATTGATTGACAGAAAACCTTAAAAATTGGGACTCGAAAACATCCTTAGGAGATGTGTCTTGAACCATGAAAGTCAGGATATCCTATGGGAATGCCATAGTGGATTTGCAGGATGATCCAGATTTAGGAGAAGAATGAATTAATTAATATATTAAATAAAATAAACACAGATATATGAAGAACAACACAGATATCTAGTGAAAAATATCTTCTATTGAATAAATTAAATAGGCCGAAACTGTAAAAATGCAAAACTAAATGACTTGCTTGAATGGTGGTAGTTATGTATAAGAAGATATGTCGTTGCTATGAGCATTTGGATGAGTAGAATGATTAAAATGAGGCTAAAGAGGCCTTTTTGATATTACTCATGAATGCCAAAACCCTATACATCCAAAAACCTAACCCTAGGAGGTGAAACACCAAAAGTCATATGGGCCCCTATGGGTATGTTTACCTCAACTTCCCGGGGTCGTAAATTTTACATGCAACCTCCATTTTAGGTGCATGATGTCCTGTTGGAAAGGTCTTTTAGAGAGATACACATTACACCATCAAACTCTGACTCCATCTATAGTTTGACTGTGGAGAGCCAAAAAACATTGTTTAGGGATCCAAAATGATCATGTAAGTATAGAAATATGTGTTGAAATGAAAACATACAAAATAAGGTAGTTGAATTAGATTAGAGGCCACCAGTATACACCTATAATATGTGTAGGGATTCAGACAACCCCATTAGTGTAGAACCTGTTGAAACAATTTTTTAAATTTTTGATTTCTAAGGCTAAAATTTTCCTTTTTCGGGTTTTGATTTTTCATAAAGCATAACCCTCACTATCTTTTCCAAAAGGCCGGTACAAAAATCTTGACAAGCTTTATTCTTTAAATAATTAAAGTCAAAAAACCAAAAATGTTATAAAGTCCCGACGTGCTTTCTGTAAGGTTATTTTTTTAAATCATGATAAACTTAAAACCTAAAAGAGTTAAGACTAACTTTAAAAAGTTTTTGGGATTCAGGGTTTACTGATAACATATGTTTTATACATATCCAATTGCGGAATCCCGATCCCCAATTTCCTGAAATATGTAAGTTACTAATTTTTAAAGATTACGTTAATCGTATCGCAATTTCAGGATACATGGTTCAATGATAACATACCTCTTGTATCCACGATCCCCGAAACCCCGAAACGTGATGTCCCGACTAATATTCTGTGTTTAAACTAAATTAACCATGTTTTGGAAGTTTGTCTTTAATCCTGATTAATTAAGTCACTAATACAGAAATTTAATGCTTAATTTAATCTCATCGTGATTTTGAAATTTCCGGAATCGAGGTTTATCGATGAAATACCTCATGTATCCATGATCCCCAAAACCCCGAAAGAATGTGAATTAATTTTAAATCATGATTAATTAATTCACTGATACAAAAGTTAAGGATTATCTTAATCTTATCGTGATTTCGCACTTTCGGGAATCGGGGTTCAGTGATAACATACCTCTTGTTAACATGATCCCCAAAATCCCGAAACGCGAAGTCTCGACTCATAATCTGTGTTTAGATTGAATTAACTCTATTTTAGAAGCATGCTTAATAGTAATTAAACTTCTTAGGTCTTTTCTTATTTTCGGTACCGTTGAATGAAATCTTTCGAATTTTGAATCTGGGATTGCTGAAATATGACCTTATTAATAAACAGATAATTGATAAATGTTGTGCATATCTTAGAAATATTTTTTTCATTAAATGTAATTGATTACAGGTTAGTTGCATCGGTGTTTTTTTCATAAAATGAGTTTAAGGCGAATTCAAAATATGTGTTTCAAAACCTGTGCTTATTCTATCCTCCAAAGGTAATTCGCATTTGGCCAAGCTCATACGCTTCTTTTCTGTGATAGGTTTTCCTTCTAACATAAAGATATGGCGCCAAAAAAAGAACTGAAGAAGAGTGAATATACAGAGGAGATGTGTAACCCAGAAGGATATATCATATCCAACACTACGCCACATGCCATCGACTCAATTAAATCCTGGACACAAATCTATGAATTCCTGGATTACGAAAGAAAAAATTCTCCTGTTGATTCTGAGAATCACTTTCGGGATATAGCAGAATCGAAGCTTCATAAGATCACAACATGCCCTTGACTCATGGCATACAATGACATGATCAATTGGGCCTGGAATAAAGTCAATATTCTGACAAGAATCATTTTAAACGATCAAGGGGTTGTTGTCTTCTCGTTCAGGTCAGAGCATATACAACTAATCTACAAACTCTCACCAAATCCTAAGCACATTTATAATGTCGAATTTTTAGCTGAATTTCAAAGGAAGGAGTGTACTGAGGTAGACCGAACTTATCCAGATTTAATCAGAGAATGGTGGAGATGTCCATAAAAATTTAGGGCCGATACCCATGGGTTTTATGCCACAACATCTTTGAACGAGTACATGGTTTATGTAGACATTATGTTGTGTAGACTTTTCGGGAAAAAGAATCCATGCCAATTTCCTACAGAATGGGTGCCCTTTTTAGAAGAAGAATCAGAAGGATACACTTTGAAATGGAGCAAGATTTTGTCTGATAACCTAGCCCAAGAAGTTTCAAATTACAGAGTTGCAATATGTAAAGGTCAACTAGTGGCCTTTTACATGTCGACATACATTATGGACGCAATCTTCTTTGTGACTCCATTTCCCCTGATGAATTGGAGTTGGAACATAACCTGCCCCGAACCCATTCACGAGTATCACTCCATGCTATGGGAAGAAAATGCTAAGAATGTGTTTTATGAGATTTTTCATTTCATAGTAATTCCAATGAATAAAATGTTTTATGGCTATGAACCCCCTTGCATTTCTGAGCCAGTCTCAGAAAACCTCAAAGAAATAATCGACTGGTTCATTGATGAAAACTTCTCTTACATTAGGGTTTATGGGTGTTCAATCCCACCTCATGCGCTTCCAAAATTCCTCCCAGACAGACTGGTATTGAGGGAGGTAGCACACCAAATAGTAAAAGGTGGTATTAGAATAGAGCTAAAGGTAGCTCAAAAGAAGTCCTATCCAATATTCCCTATACATATCGGGAAGTTTTTATTGCTAAACCTAGGTCATTCTAAAGTGGAAGCCGAAGCACTAGAAGAAGTTAAATTGGTAGATATCGATCACAAAAAGCATGACCCTTATCAATTAGTAAATAGACATTTGATGCATTGCAATATGAAAGCTTATGAACATGAAAAATCTATTTATGATGATATATTCAAAGAGGTTAAAACCTGTGAGGAGGTATTGAACAAGGTGCAGGCCTTATCACTCGACTTAAAGACTAGTTTCATGTCCTTTCAAAGTCACAGGTGAAGTTGTTTGCCAAAGGTTTTGCAGGGCGAACCCATGACCCCTCCTCCAGAGCAGGAAGGGCCTCCCTCAGGTTTTGAAGTAGATGCATAGGATAAATAAAATATAAAGGGAAAAATGAAGGAGATTGAAATGCCTTCACAAGAAACAGAAGTTCCTCAGACAGAAAAATCAGAGGCAGAGAAAGGAAAAGATTTGGAAACATCCCCAGAAATCCCTGAGGGTTTTCCCAAAAAAGTAGGAGGAACAACATCGACGAAACTTGGAAGTCCCATTACTTCTTTGACTCCATTTTAGTCTACCTATGGAAAACCCCAAGAGGGAGCTTTATACATTAGTGATCTTGAGCCTATTTCTAGGGACGAGATTCCTTCCTATGATTACTTTTTCAGTAAAAAGAGGAAGGCTATCTTGAAACATGAGATGCATCCAAGAGGAGACATGATGATAAAAAAACACAAGATCATTGTAGATGGACAAAAACTTAAAGAAGGGGAATTTTCTACAGAAATAGCAGGCACAGTGGGGGCCTTAGCATCGGCAAATTTATACTCTATGGGTAATTTGAGAACTATGTTGCCGCAAAAAGATCAGACGATAGCACAGCGACAAAATCAATTAAAGGAGATTGAAAGAAGTCTCAGTTGGGATATAAACAAGGGTCTAGAATGAGACCGATTCAATGACATTCAAGAGATTCAAAAACTGAAAGCAAGTTTAGATGAAGAAAACCTGAAAATACAGGTCCGTCAAACACAAGTCCTACAACAAGAAGAAATGAATAAATAGTTACAAAATAAGATTAATTCCATTCAATTTCAAGTGATAGAGCTTGAAATCTTCCAAGCCCAGGTGTTGGAAATACATAGAAAGATAGAAAAAGAACAACAGAGAGTGTTTTTTAAGCTGGAATTTATTCAGAATTACTTTCAGGAAACAAGCAAATCCTTGGAGAGAATTCTCCTAAAAGAGAGAGAAGTGAAAGCAGCCAGAACAACTTTTCAAAAAGCAGTGGCTCTTTCAACAAAAGAGGAGGTCAGAGAGACTCAAAAGCTATCTGTTTTAGAATAGATTAAAGGTGATATAATACTCAAGGTAAGGGAGGCAAACCTCACAGAAAATAAGAAAATAACCAGAGAGGTTAATGACGACTGTCAAGGAATTTTCGACCTTTTAGAGAAAGTTTCATTAAACATTGGAAGAAACAACTGTCCAGGGTTGTTAGAAGAAATTAACATTGTTAAGCATCAATTAATATTCAAGGAGGATTTGGAAGAAATTTAGGTAGAGATCCCACAAATAAAGGTAATCAATGTCACTCAAATCAACAAATGGATAGTGATGTCGAACTTAAAGTTACAAACTATTAAGTTCACAAGAAAGATAATCGAAGAACGTTTGCCTGAACTACAAAGAAAGTTCTTCCTATTCGAGGTGAAGGATATTCCATAAGCTCCCAGAGTTTTGGTGCAATTTCTGGAAAAATGTATTCGTTGTCTTAAAAAAGAAGAAGGAAGTTCATCTACGCAGACATGAAACACTTCTTTGAATATTTTCATCATTGAAATAATAAAGCAGTTAAAATAGAAACGTAAATGGTTCAACATTGCTCATTCATGTAACCATAGTATTCGGAAGTTAGTTAATCACCAACGGGAAAAAGGTTTGGTGATCATGTATAAATATAATTTCATAAGACTGAGAAAAGGCTTTTGTTTTTTGGGAGCCAATTGTATTATAATTTTTTCCGATTTACAATGATATAGATAATGTAGAAGAGATTCTGATTTCTGTCACCTTGAAGTTATGTGTTCCTTCACTCTGTTTTCAATATCTTTCAACATCTTTCATTCCATGTCTTTCTAATGAATGATCAGCTATAGCTTAATTCAAAACTCTACTATAGTTTGAATTTATTTGATTATCTAATCATTTACTTTTTTTCCGCTGTGATTGCTATCAACAGTTTCAAGACCTATAGGTTTGTTGGATGGTTATATCTTATACTTCATTGGAACTTTTGTTTTTCTCCCCTTCTTCTATTATGATATGATATTCTTTCACGATTAAAACCTCTTATTCTTCAACAACGTTACTTTGTTTTTATTTTAAAATTCTCAAATTACTTCAAGTATAGGAAACGAACTTTACTGTTATTATGTTATTATTTTGAGTTCCAAAATTCCTTTTCTATTTCATCCCAAAAAACTGAAGCAACAAATTTTTTTTTTTTTTATAATTCAATAAAATTTTACTCCTCACGACTGTCCCAAGTAATAGACAGCCTAACATAGAACCTGGCCTATAGGATCAAACTAGCATTGCTTTGAACTTATTTAATACTATCCTGCAAACGACAACTACCCGAGTCAAATTAGAACATTCATGGGTAGTTATTGAGAGAGAAATAAACATCCAAGAACAATGGGAAGCTAGATAGAGACAGTTGAGAAACCAACTCTCATTTACCCTTCGCAATTGATTCTTAATCCTTAATTCTCTTTATTTATCGGATCCTTGCCGGTATAATTTAGATTCTTAAAGTATAAACTTAGGAACAACAAAACCCACAATTACAAATAAGTACAAAATAATGTGCTAAACTAAAAATGGACAAGAGGATGTAGTTGGAATAGTTGGGTGGCCACCAATATCCACCTGGATCAATCCTCCCCCATTAGGAAGAAATGGTCTCCATTGAATTGAGTTCCCCCATTAGTTGAGGAACATTCTTCTGGATTTGGCCCCAAGTGAGCCACTTTCCTTGGTGTAGGAGCTTCTCTGCCTTGACAACCCGATAAAGTTGGATCCTTTGTTGGTGAGTTCCCTTGACCTGTGTGTCCACTATATGATCTATGGATTCTTGTTCCATGTAGTCAAGGTTGAGCTATGTTGGTTGAAATTGTTTTTTTATCTCTGAAGTGTCTAATAATGGTGGAAAATATGGTGAAAGGAGGTCTACATTGAACATTGGGTCGAGGCCAAGGAAAGGTGGAGTGTTGATCTCAAAAGAATTGCGACCCATAGCCTTGGTGATAGTGTAAGGCCCATAGAGAAGTGGGTAGAGCTTCCAATGGGGCACTATGAAATACTCCTTCTACAAATGTAACCATACTTTGTATCCAACCTGAAACTAGTGTGGTACCTTGTGTTGATCATGGTGTTTCTTGTACTTAGCATTGGATTTCTGTAAAATCTCATGGACCCATTGGCAGATGTGTTGAATACTCTCAATGAATCTAGTGGCTTTTTCGGCCTCAAAATGAACATGGAAAGAGTTTGTCTATGTGGTGGCAAGAGGGAGATCAACATCAATAGGACCCAAGGGTTGGATTCCCAACCCCACTTGAAATGGGCTATGGCTAGTGGAGCTATGGAGAGCCCTGTTGTAACTGAGTTGAACATAGGGGAGACTCTCATCCCATGTACATGGATTATTAGAGTTGTATATGCATAGGATGTGCACAATCATCCAATTGGTGACCTTTGTTTGGTCATTTTTTTGGGGGTGGAAAGCAGTGGATTTAGTGATCTTGGCATCCAACAGTGACTAGAGACTTGACCAAAATGTTTTGAGGAACCTACTATCATGGTCAGAGATGATGGTCAATGGTATCCCAAAATGGACCCACACTTATTCGAAGAAGAGCTTGGAATTATTTCTCACTATGATATTCTTCTTGCAGGATGTCAGGATGGCCGAAAACTAATCAACGAACACAAATACATAGTCATTTCCTTTCTTGGTGGATGGAAGGCCATACATGTAATCCATTGATATGGATTCCCAAGGCTTGTTAGGAGTAGGAAAAGGGATGTATAAGCCTTTTTTCTTGATGTTTGGCTTGGAAATGGCACAGGAAGTGAAATATTTGATATACTTATTGATGTCCTGTCGAAGTTTTTTCCAATAAAAGTGTTTCTGAAGAACGAACACAACTTTCTCCATGCCAAAATGTCCTGCCATCAGAATCTAGTGGGATTCCCAAATTATATTTTCATTCTCTCTTGTAGGAACATAGATATGGCCTAGATGGAATAATAGTCCATCATGAATGTGAAAATTGGTGACAATTGCGCCTATACCCAAGAGTCGATAGGTGGTGGTGAAGTCTGGATCTTGCTGATAATGTTGGGGCCACTCAGCTGCCTCATGTCCACAAGAATGGAGCATAGTGGTGAGTGCAGCCATGGGAGATTGACTAAGTAAGTCAACGAAATGATTTTAGATCCTTGTCTTATACTTGATGTTGAGATGGAACTGATTCAGGTAGGTGGACCACTTTTGATGGCGATTGTAATGGAATTTCCCCTGTGTTTATATGAAATGTAGAGGCTTTTGATCAATGTGGATGATCATCTACTTTCCTAGAATGTAATGTTTCCATTGATGATAGGCTTGCACAATGGAATTCATTTCGTTGTCATAGGTGGGGTACTTTTAGACAGTATCTAAGAGTGTCTGACTATGGTATTCCACTAAATGACCATGTTGAGTGAGAGCTACATCTACAACATAGTCATATGCATCATTCTCAATCTCGAATGATTGTTGTAGATCGGGTAAGGAGAGTAATGGAGCTAAGCACAAGAGATTCTTTAGATCATTGAATGGTCATTGTTGTTCCTTCCCCCACATGAAATTTTACCTGCCACCACATTTGGTCACCTGGTTAAGAGCCCATGCAATATGGGATAGTGCCAACATGAACTGTTGGTAGAAGTTGGCTAATCCCAAGAAGCTCTGAAGCTCAGTTAGTGTGGTTGGGGATGGCCAGTCACTGATCACTTGGATATTAGTTGGATCGACATGTACCCCATACTAATCAACAGTGTAGCCCAATTATTGGACTTTTTTAATGCCAAAATATCATTTTTCCAAGTAGGAATATATGTTGTGCTTTCACAGAGTGCTTGAAACCTGTATAAAATGTCGCATGTGATCCTTCCAAGTTATGTTGAAGATGAGGATGTCGACCAAATATACCATAATCCAGATTATTTTCAGCACAAAATGAGAGAGGAGATATAATAAATAAATGTACAAAATATCTCGGATATCCAATAATATAACATAAATGTATCATATATGAAACCATAAACACAAATATACAGTAATACACCATTTCTATTAATGTGTGAAATGTACAGAACTATAAAAATACAAAGTGAAAGACTCGCTAGAATGGTGGAATCTTATCTCTGAGAAGAGATGTGACAGATATTCTCATTCGCAATAATATGAACGTTACAATGAAGCTCCAAAGGACTTTTTAACATGAGTAAAATCCAAAACCCTAACCCTGGAAGATGAAAAGCAAAAAGGTTTGTGGGCCCCGATGGCGGTAGTTGATACGTCAACTTCCCGTTGGCGTAATGTTTGCATACGATCTTCGTTTGGGGCACTCGATACACCATCGGAAAGGTATAACTGAAAAGAGATATTTTCGAATGGCCTAGTTTAGTGCCTTTATTGGTCACATGGGCCCCAAATCCGCAAAAAATGTCATTTAGGGCCTCAAAACGACCCTAAAAGTTTGGAACCTAAAAAACTGCCAAGATGGAAAATTATTTTTTCAAGACCATGGAATAGGTGGATGGCCATCGATATCCACCTAGATCAATCCTCCCTCCTTAGGAAGCAATTTTATCAATTTCATTGAGTTCTCGGGGGAGTGGGGGAAGCGTTTTTTGAATCTGAATCTTGCTGAGATTCTCTCCTTGCTCAAGACGTCGCTCTATTTGGTTTGTGGAAGGTTGTCATGAGCATGCTGCTGGTGGGGTTGAATCTGTTCAACTGGTCAGGATACATGAGATTTTTATGTGTAGAATGAATCTTTTCACTTTGTTGCAGTCTTGTTGTCCTCCTTTCATTGGATAGAAGGTCCTTAGGCTGAGGTTATAGTGGTTGCAGTATCCTTTTGTTCACCTTTTAAAACAATTGTGAAGAAGATAAATTTTTTAGTATGAGATACTACCATGTGGAACTTTTATGATATAGGTGGATATTGGTGGCCACCCACCTCTTCCACTTGACTCAAAACAATTTTTTGACAATTTTGGCAATTTACTATTTTGGCAATGAAGGTTTTTCGGGATATATCTTCTCAAATATAGCTAAAGGATTTTATTGATCCCTCAAAATGTATCTCCTCGATGATACCTTTCCAATGATCTATCATGTGCCGAAAAAGGAGATCGTATTACAAAGTTATGCCCCTAGGAAGTTGATACACCAAGCTACCCAAAACGGGGTCCAAAAAAATATTGGCTTTTCATCTTCTGGGGTTAAGGTTTTGGATTTTATTTATGATAAAAAGGCCTTTGGAGCCTCATTGTAAAATCATCTTCTTTCGAATGTGATTATTATACACATCTCTTCTCAGAAATAAGATACCACCATTCTAGCAAGTCTGTCACTCTATATTTTTACAGTCTTTGTACATTTTTTTCTCATTAATAGAAAATTGTGTATTATTGTATCTCTATGTTTATGATTGCATCTCTTATACATTTATATTATATTATTGGATATCTGAGATATCTCTGTACATTACATGATTATATCTCTACTCTCATTTTGTGCTGAAAATAATCTGGATCAGTGGTATCATAGTAGGCTTCTCTTGATTGTTTTTTAGTGCATGTCCCCAATGAGGTCCGAGTATAGAAAGTTGGGTATCGAGATTGTCTCTCTTAGAAAGTTGGGTCTCAAGCTTGTCTCCTTTCAAGGTACAAGTTAATTTTGATATTCCCATATTTGAAGGACAGATAGATGTAGATGCCTTAGAAAAATGGTTAAATATGATATAAGGTTATTTTTATGTTCATAATTTTTTCGATGGGGAAAATATCCACTTCACACTCCTTAAGGCTCTCCCCCATGTCAAACATTGGTGGGAAACTTATTGGGACAAAATTTCCACAAAGGATTCTGGAATATATGGGGCCGAGCTGTTATCCACATTTCTGGTTATCGAGATGATACTATGATTATGTCACGATAATGGAAGATCAAACTCTGCATTAAGAACATTTTCCTAAAGAAGGTTACACTTGTCATTTTCTCAAAATCATATTTTGAGAATGGTCCGCAGGCTGCATATATACTCTC
>JZKD02S1670646.1:543130-574582 GCA_000966675.3 Picea glauca
TCATTCAATAGTTAGATCTAGGGAAAGAGTAGTATTCTGTTACGGTTTGTTCCAGATCCAGGTGGATCTGGGGAGATTGGTCTGTGTCCGCACTCACGAATTTATCCATAAACACGAGCCCTCTCGGGATTTTTTGTGGATGTAGTAAAGGAACAATATTATCCCATTGGAAACTATGAGGACGAGTACATGAGATTGACCACACTGTGGAAATAGAGGGAAAATTAGTTCTGAAGTTAACCAATACCTTCCATACCTTGTGCATAAAGCTATGTATCAAATACTCTGAATTACATTTGTTTCTGAAATACTGTGGAGCTGTACATAGATACATCCAAACTAAAATGAATTTTCTGGAAATCTCATCACTTGGTGTTGCTTATCGATATGTTGTTAAAATTGAGAAGAAATTTAAGCACCGAAACAGATGGGAGTTAGGTTCTGGAAATCCACAACAACTGAAGTATGATAAAGACATCCCTAACAAACAGTCTCCATAAAATCAGTCCAAGCCATAGGGAAAAAAGGGTCACAAAAAAAAGAAGGACATAAAAAAATGGTGCAATTTCCACAAAATCCCCCGACACAACACAGATGAATGTCACTCAAAAAATTCATTGGTGGTCGAGATCAAAGACAAGGAGCCGAACCCTAATTCATAATATGATTCAGAAAATACTGATAGAAGACATATCATCTATGCATACCCCACTGCTATTGTCGCAGCTGCAACAATTCAACCAGAAGAACCCACGGATCCTGAAGAGGGGGAGCGACTTTTTCATTCACAGATGTGGGTGAAGGGGACCCCGCTACATTTTATTTTTGATAGCAGAATCCATAAGAACCTTATCTCAGTAGAGGTTGTCAAACAATTGGAATTGTCGACAAAATGCAACCTACAATGATACAACATCGGGTGGCTTTTCCAAGGATGAGATATTTGTGTCATCCAACAATGTCAATTGTCATATGGCATCCAACCCTTCAAGGATGAGGTATTATGTGATGTTTCACCATTGGATGTTTGTGAAGTTATCTTGGGCCATCCATATATTTTGAAGCGCCATGTTATCTATGAGTCTCGACCCCATAGTGTCATTTTTACTCTAGGAGGTGATCTCTATAGGATACCATAGGTAGTTCCAACTACTATCCCACCTAAACAATGCCGCAATGTAGTATCTCATACTACAAAATTTAGCTTCTTCAGAATCTGTTCAAAAGGTCAACAAAAGGATACTGCAACCACTACAGCCTTGACCCAAGAACCTTCTATCCAATAGAAGCAGGTTGAAAAGAATGAAACAAAGTGAAACTATTCCTTCTACACCTATACATCTCATGTATCCTAGCTGGTTGAACAAATTCAACCTTGCTAGGAACAGGTTCATGACAACCTTCCACAATACAACGTCTCTATCAAGGCAAGCATCGCAAATAGATTCAATCGATTTCCCCTCCCCTTGAGATATCAACGAAATGGAGACCATTGATTCTTAAGGTGGGAGGATTGATCCAAGTTTTTATTGATGGCTAACCACCTCTTCCACTTGGCTCAAAACAATTTTCTGACAATTTTGGCAATTTACTATTTTTAGTAGTTTTTAACTTCTGGGGCCATTTTGAGGGCCTAAATGAAGTTTTTTCAGTATAGAGATTCTCAGTGAAACGGAAAGGCTCTGATTTATCCCCCAAAATGAATTTCCTCGATGATACCTTTCCAATGAGCTATCGTGCTCCATGAAGATAGATCGTATGCCAAAGTTACGCCCCCGAGAAGTTGATACACTAAACTACCCAAAATAGGGTCCACAAAATTGTTGGTTTTTCATCTTCCAGGGTTAGGGTTTTGGATTTTATTTATGATAAAAATTCCTTTGGAGCCTCATTTTAAAAGAATCTTATTACAAATGGGAGTATCAGACACATCTCTTCTCAGAGATAAGTTGCCACCATTCTATCGAGTCTTTCACTCTGTATTTTTATAGTCTTTGTACATTTTCGCTCATTAATAAAAAATTGTGTATTACAGTATCTTTTTGTTTATGGTTGCATATCTGATACATTTACATTATATTATCAGATATCTGAGATATCTTTGTACATTCTTTATTATATCTCTGGTCTCATTTCATGCCAAAAATAATCCATATCAATTTAGGTGGGACAATAGTTGGAATTACATTTGGTATTCTGTAAGGATGAACCCCCAGAGTAATAATCACACTATGGGGTCGAGACTCATAAATAACATGGTGCTTCCACATATATGGCTGGACCAAGAGAACATCACAAACATTCATTGGGTAAACATCACATAATACCTCATCCTTGAAGGGTTGGATGTTGTATGACAATCGACACTGCTATATGACACAAAGATCTCCTCCCTAGCGAAGCCAGCCAATGTTGTATGCATGTAGGTGTGATGTTGTCGAAAATCCCAATTTTTTGATGACCTCTATTGAGATGAGGTTATTCTGGCTTCCACTATCAACAATGAAATGAAACGGAGTCCCCTTCACCCACATTAGTGAATGAAAAAGGTGCTCCCCCTCTTCAGGATCTGTTGGTTCTTTTAGTTGAATTGTGGTGGTTGTGACAATAGCAATGGGATCTCCATCGATGATCTGTCTTTTATCTATATTTTCTAAATTAGGATCTAAATCAGGGTTCGACTCCTTCTCTTTGGTATCGAACAACAATGAATATTTTGAGTGACATTCATTGATGTTGTGCCAAGGGATTTTGTGGAAATCACACCATTTTCCAATGTCCTTCTTTGTCTTTCTATGACCCTTAGTGTCCTATGGCTTTGACTATTTTTCAAGAGGTTGTTTGTCAGAGCTTTCTTTATCATACATTGGTTGTTGCATATTTGCAAACCCCAACTCCCATTTGTTTTGGTGCTAAATTTTTTTCTTGATTTTAGAAACATAGCGATAAGAAGCAACCAGTGATGAGATGTCCAGAGAATCCATTTTAGTTTGGACATATCTGTGTAGATCCCCATGGTATTTCACAACTAGATGTCGATCAGAGTCTTTGATACCCATCTTGGTGTGCAAGGTATGGAAGGTATTGGTGAACTCTAGAACTGCTTTGCCCCTCTCTTGCTGCAGTGTGATCCATCTCATGTACTGGTCATGATAGTTACCAATAGGGTAATATTATTCCTTGACCACATCCACAAAAAATTCTCAAGTGGGCTCAGCCCCATATATTCCAGATTCCTCTATGGAAATTTTCTCACAGTAAGTTTCCCACCAACGTTTGACATGGAGGAGATCCTTAAACAGTGAAAAGGTGATATTTTCCTTGTCGGAAAAATTATGAATAGAGAAATAACCTTCTAGCAAATTTAACTATTTTTCTAGGGCATTTACATCTATCAAAATTAACTTGTACCTTGAAAGGTGAGGTACCTCCAAAGTGGTCTCTTGATGAATATGCGCCTATTTTTATTGGCAGGCATTGAAGGATGTGGGAAAAACTATCAATCATTTCGTCCCTCTGTTGCTTGAGATATTTCTCAAGCAATAGATTAACAAAATCTTATGCTCCATCATTTTTCTTTTCTTTCGAGAGAGATTGTCCTCAAGAGAAACAATCTTGAGACCCAACTTTCTATACTTGGACCTCGTCGGGGACATGTACTAAAAAATGATCAAGAGAAGCATGCTCTTATGATACCATTAATCCATATTATTTTTGGCACAAAATGAGAGCGGAGATACAATAAATAAATGTACAAAAATATCTCGGATATCCAATAATAAAACAAAAATGTATCAGAGATGAAACCATAAACACAGAGATACAATAATACACAATTTCTATTAATGTGCGAAATGTACAAAATTGTAAAAAATACAGAGTGAAAGACTTGCTAGAATGGTGGCAGCTTATCTCTTAGAATATATGTGACAGCTACTCTCATTCACAAGATGATGACCATTACAATGACTCTCCAAAGGAATTTTTAACATAAGTAAAATCCAAAACCCTAACCCCCATAAGATGAAAATCCAAAATCTTTGTGGATCCCGATGGGGGTAGTTGATACATAAACTTCTCAAGGGCGTAACATTTTCAGACGATCTTTGTTTCAGGCACTCAATACATCGTTGGAAAGGTCTAATGGAGAAGAAATTTTTTTGACTGCCCCAGGTTAGTGCCTTTGGTAGTCATATGGGCTTCAAATCCCCAAAAAACGTCATTTAGGGCCTCAAAATGACCCTGAAAGTTTGGAACCCGAAAAACTGCCAAGATGGAAAACTATTTTTTCAAGTTTGTGGAATAGGTGGGTGGCGACTGATATCCACCTGGATCATACCACCACAAAATAGTTGGTGAAGGGTCTCAATACATCATCCATCAACCTCATGAAAGTGGTTGGTTCATTTGTTAACCCAAAGGGCATGACCAACAATTCTAAGAGACCTTGTTTGGATTTGAAGGTTGTCTTCCATACATTAGTTGGTTCGATGGGAACATAGTGGTAAACACAATTTAGGTCAATCTTGCTGAAGAAATTTTCCCCTTTGATTTGGTCAAGAGGGTCATCAATCCTAGGAATTTGGTATCGATTCTTGACTGTGATTTTGTTTAAGGCTCTGTAATCAATGCAAAGTCACCAAGTCCCATCCTTCTTTTGCACCAGTACAATCAGGCATCCACAAGGGGAGGATATAGGTCTAATGTGCCCTTTTTAAGAACCTCCTGGATCTAACGCCTGATTTCGTCATTTTCCATTAGTGAGAGATGATAGACCGGTCCATTAGGTAGAGGTGCAACAGGGGTAAGATCAATTGGATGCTTGAATTGGTAGTGCGTTGGTACCCCAATGGGTGAGGAGAATATGTCTCTGTGATTTTCCATGGTCCCATCCACTTACTTTAGTTGAAAATAGAGGCTTTGTGTAGAGGTCAGGGATGTGATGGAGATCTTCTGCTTACTATGAGCATGGATCACAAATAAGATGAACTTCTCGGTCTATGAAATGACCTTACTGCATTTCTTAACAAATATTAAAGAAATAGCAGTAGGTGGCGCCACCTCTTGTATCCTATACAATTGTCTACTGAAAGTAATAATAACATTGCGAGGTCGAGACTCATACACAACATGACACTTCCACAAATATGGTTGTCCTAAAAGAACATCACAAACTTCAAGGGGAGAAATATCACACAATACCTCATCCTTGAAAGGATTGATGATGCAGGGAAGATGACAATGTTGGCTAAAAAAAATATCTCTTCCTTGGAAAACCCAACTAATGGTGTAGGGTTGTGGGTCTAGTGTCGTTGGCAGGTCCAACCACTTGATGGCCTATGCTGAAATCAAGTCTTTTTTACTGCCACTAGAGACAATGAAATGAAGCAGAGCCCCCTTTACCCACATCTATGAGTGAAAGAGGCACTCCCCTTCCTCTAGTTCTTTTGTTTCTCTTGGTCAAAATTTGGTGGTAGTGATAGTGACACTAGGTTCATCATCGATAATCTTCTTCCTTCCTTCGAGATTTGATTGGAATCAAAATCAACCTCTGACTCATAATCCTTCATCTCGACCACAGGTGACTACTTGGAGCGACATTATTCAATGTTGTGCCAAGGGATTGTATGGTACTCAAACGATTTTCTTGTGTCCTTCTTCCTCTTCTCATTTTCCTCTTTTGTTGCGGCTTGGACTAGTTGTCCTAAGAGTGGCCATCTTTGTGTTGGTTGTGGAGCCTGGTTATCTTCTTGATTCAGAGGTATTTGTTTTTAGTTATGTTTATACACCATGAATACTTTACACCTTGTAATAATGTACACTCCTCCACGTGGGGGAGTGCAAAGGGGGTTTACCCACTCTATAGGGTCCATCCCCCCAACTAGCAGGTCTGGGGCAAGCAGATCCCCGACAAGGGTTCGGGGGGAAAAGCCCCCAAAGGAAAAATCGCCTTGTAAATGTATATTGTAATTTAATTGTAAATCTATACCATTCATTATAAGGTCGTAGATCTAACAGTAGGATTTTTTTCCCTATCATAAAAACCTCTTTTATGAGGGAAATGTATTGCGGCTATGTATCATTGCGAATATTGTATTCTAAGAGAGGAGATTATGAGAGAAAGATGAGGTAGACCACACTAGGTGAACCATGTATATATGTGTCTCTATTGTATTGTGTATCTTCTATGTTTTATTTCTGCATTCATTTTATTTTATTTCTCTTTGATCCTATTTTTCTAAGAACTGATATCAGAGTGAAAGGTAACTCGCAGGAAAAGAGGGTTCCTAGTTCGAGTGGGAGCAATGGAGGAATATGGAAGGTTTAGGGTCGCAAAATTTAATGACCAAAACTACTAGTTATGGAAGATGTAGATGTAATATTATTTATATTAGAAGGATCTATTTCTACTATTGGGTGGAATAGCAAAGAAGATGAAGGCTATCAAGGACAAAGAATGACAGGTTTGTTTAGAGAAAGGCACTAGGAATGATACAGATGATCTTACAAACATTGGTGGATTTCAATATTTCAAAAGAAAATACAATGAAGGAGTTGATGAATGCATTGGCTAAACTGTATGAAAAACCCTCAATGTCCAATAAGGTATTTCTAATGAAGATATTATTTAATATGAAGATGTCATAAGGTGGGTCTATTGTAGATCATTTAAATGAATTTAATATGGTTATTAATCAACTAAGTTCTGTAAAAGTAGACTTTGATGATGAGGTTAGGGATCTTCTAATCTTTTTCTAATTGCTAGAAAGTTAGAATGGGTTGGTCATGGCTATAAGTAACTCTGTCTCTGGTTCAAACAATTTAAAATTTGATGATGTTGTTGGTGTTATCCTTAGTGACAAAATGAAACTGAAAAGTACAAGTGAGACATGAGGTAATGTGTTAAACATGTAGAACATGGGAATAAAAAATGATAGAGGAAATGGCTCAGGGAACCACAGTAATTATAGGAAGGGCAGATCCAAATCCATATTTGGAAAGATAGAGTGCTAGAATTGTGAGAAGAAAGGGCATCTGAAGAAATACTGCAGAGCTCCAAAGAAACAAAGAGATGGAAAATAGGATAAAAATAAGGAAGCAAATTTAATAGGTGATGTGTTATAAGATGCTTTGATTCTTTCTAATACACGTGGATATTCGTGGCAACCTACTTATTCCAACAGGCTCCTCATGTCCATTTGTGTTCAACACATTCTTCTGTAATGATTTGTAATTGTGGGTTCTGCACTTCTAGGGATTTCTGAAGCCCCAAAAATCCTCCAAGTGGATACGGGTGGCCTCTCAAATAATCCATCTGTCTTATTTTGTATGTTTTCATGTCAACACAGCTTGTTGTACTTTCGGGGTTGTTTTGGGGCCCTAAACATTGTTTTTCTAGATAGCCACAATCAAATTATAGACAAAGTCATATCTTGATGGTGAAATGTGTAGTTCTCTTAAATACCTTTCCAATGGGCTATCATGCGACTAAAATGGAGGTCATATGCAAATGTTACAACCCTAGGAAGTTGAGGTACCAAATTACACCAAGTTACCTATAGGGCCCACATAACTTTTGGTGTTTCACCTTCTAGGGTTAGGTTTTTGTATGTCTAGGGTTTTGACATTCATGAGTAATATCAAAAATTTCTATGGAGCCTCATTGTAATCCATTCTTCTCATACAAATGCACATAGAAACCACATCTCTTCTCAGAGATAGCTACCACCATCCGAGCAAGTTTTTAGTTTTGTAGTTTTACAGTTTCAACCTATTTCATTATTTGATAGAAGATATTGTTCACTGGATATTTTTTTTATTCTCCATATTGATTTGTTTATTGTATTCAATATGTTAATCAATTCGTTTTTCTCTTAAATCTAGATCACTTTCTATAGATAATATTTCTGAGTCTTGGGTAGTATATTCAAGGGCTTCATTTCATGCCACACCCCATAGGAAACATTTTCTAGATTATGTTCAAGGTGATTTTGGATAGGTTCATTTGGGTGATGATGCACCATGCAAAATTGTTGGAATGGGAAAGGTAAAAATAAAGTAAAGCAATGGAAACCAACGGTTTTTGAAAGAGGTAAGACATGCTCCAAATTGAAGGAAAATCTGATTTCAATAGGGCAGTTGGAAAGTGAAGGTTGTATATCCATATTTACAGATAAGGTGTGGAAGGTCACAAAAGGATCATTGGTAATAGAAAAAGGAGAGAAGTTAGGTACATTGTATTTATGTACTAGTAATACTGACTCTTCTATATCTTTAGCTTCTACAGGAGTGGATACAACATTGTGGCATCATAGGCTTGGTCACATGAGTGAGAAGGGGATGCAGATACTTCACAAAATAAATTTGTTACTAGATCTTAAACAAATTTATTTGGATTTATGTGAGCATTGTTTTTATGGAAAATAGAAGAGATTCGGATTTGTCAGAGTTGAAAAAGAAAGAAGAGTGAAAGGTTAGAGATTTTGCATACAGATGTATGGGGACAAAATTAGGTATCATCTCTTGGTGGATATCATTATTATGTTACTTTTATTGATGATGCAACTAGAAAAACTTGGGTTTATTGCATTCGAAAAAAATATGATGTTTTGATACTTTTAAGAAATGGAAAGATTTGGTTGAGAATGAGACATGAAAAAGGTTGAAGTGTCTTAGATCAGACAATGGATGTGAATATTGCAGCAAGGAGTTTGATGATTATTGTTCATACAATGAGATTCGTAGAGAGAAGACAGTTCCAGGAACACCAAAAGAAAATGGTGTGTCAAAAATGATGAACATGACAATCATGGAATGTGCAAGGAGTATGAGATTGCATGTCGGTTTTCCCTTACAGTTTTGGGAAGATGTTGTAGACACTTTTGTTTTGTTAATAAACAAAGGACCTTCAATATCTTTGGATGGTAGAATTCTAGAGAAGGAATGGACAGGAAAAAAGGTAAACTATTCTTTTTTAAAGACTTTTGGTTGTGAATCATTTGTCCATATTGATAAAGAAAATAAAACAAATCTTGAGGAAAAATCCAAGAAGTGTACCTTTATTGGATACAGTGTTAATGATTTTGGTTATTTCTTATTAGATTATGAAAATAACAAAATCATTAGGAGTATATATGTCATATTCAATGAGAAGGTCATGTACAAAGATTAGTTGCAGGGAAAGAAACAGGAAAAATAGAAACCAGAATACACAGTGTTTGATGAGATCACTGAAAAATAAATTCCAAAGGTACTAGAAAATTATAATGTACAACAGCACGATCAACAGGTACCTCAAACTCCTATAAGTGTTGTTATAATATCTAATAGGTTAAGTAGACCTCCTGAGCAATAGTCTCCTTCATTGTATTATTTATTTTTGACTGATTCTAGTGAACCATAATGTTATGAAGAGGAAATGCAGGTAGACACTAGAAAGAAGTGGGATCAAGGCATGAAAGAGGAAATGGATTCCTTGGGAAATAACTAGACTTGGGAATTGGTTTAGTTGTTTGTATGAAAAATAACATTGCAGAATAAATGGGTTTACAAGTTGAAGGAAGAATATGGAGGAAAAAAATGGTACAAGGCTAGACTTGTTGTAAAGGGGTTTGCACAAAAGAAAGGTATAGATTTTGATGAAATATTTTTGTAACGTCCCTGGCCATCAACCCCACTGCTAGGAAACACTACTATGAGGAACATTCACATACATATAATATGCATTAAATCAAATTAACACATTTAACATAGAATTACTGCCATCATATAGACTTAAATAGAATTAACAACAATTCATTCATGGAACGGAATACATGATAATATTACAAGCATCACATACATGCATTTTAGCTGAAATTAAACAAATAATGATACTTATCTTTGAAACTATAGTAACTCCACCAACTATGTGTAGACCTCCCATGAACCTCCTAGCCTTGGACCACATTACTCATCAAGCTCAACAGTGGGTCACCCCCGAGCTAGGACTAAACTCCACCTTGGGCAAGGGAATCCTATATTAGGATGAGGTTACAGGAAAACTGCACAGAGAAACTAGAAGGATTCTTTCCAGGAGCCTTCTTACACCCACTACTCATAGACTCTCATTCCCCACATGTCTATTCCACCCAGGAGTATACGCCTTCACAAGAACAGTCCATCGATGCTTCACCTCCCTCTCTAGGTCTTGGCAATGGTCCAGATCGGGAATTCTCAGAGCTCCGTAGTTGGTGTTGTCTCTCTCTGGGAGAAAACCACTTCCCACCAGACTCTCTCACCTCGAGAGAGATACATACAGGCCTAAAAACCTGCCTCTTCAACCATGGGCCTGACAATCATCTTCTTCAACTAGTTTTAGCCCAATTCCTGCAAGGTGAGGATAACAACAACAACAACTGGTCAATTCCACTCAGGAAAAACAGAAGGAAGCAACCCAAAGACACTTCAGGTACAGACTCGACTTTGCAAGAGTGAATAGGATGGGCTCATAGGGTACATAGCTGACATGGCTCAATCCACGGGTTTTCCACTGCTTTCAGGGTATGTGATAAGGAATCAACACAGATGTTGAACATAGATTCAAATGGTTCAGATGACGAATATGTTGGCTTCTCAGGAAAACATTATGGTTTTCTGGTTTCATAGTTGTGTGAGGGTATGCAGGGATCAGACACAGACACACAGTAGGACAGATAGTGGATGCCCAAAAAATGGAGAAGGAACCCCCATCACAACTCAATTATTGGGTTTAATTGCATGTGACTGGGCTGACACATGTCGCCCATTAAGTTGCATGCACTCCATCAAGTACGCGTTCCCTTTTCTAGGAACTTGGGATAAAATTATACCATTCACACTACTTTGGAATAATAATAAATTATTATTCCTAAGGAATTAAGCCCCTAATCTTATCCCCTCTTTCCAACCTTGCATCCCCCTTTCCCTTACCCATCTTATGGAAGCTTAGTCCCCCATCACTCTTTCTTCATGGTCAGTCTGCACGCAATGATATTTAATCTTTATTAATGTTCTACATAAGTACATATATAAAAGCAGGCTCATGGCCTTTAACACTTAGGATCTCCGGCCTAATAAACACATAATCCCACCATCTTATCAATACTTGGCTCACTACTCTACAAATCATGATTACAATTCATAATTACAACTGGGGCTCTACCGGAGGATATTACAATTCCCTCCCCTTATTTTTGCACTATCATGAGTGCAACTTTTACACAACATCAACAAGATTTTCCAAATCTTCAAAAAAATGTGGGTATTCGGCCCGCATATCATCCTCATGCTCCCATGTCACATCCTTAGGACCGTACCAGGTCCACTGAACCTTTAAAATCCCTATGGCTTGATTCTAGAGTTGTTTTCTTTTTTGTTCCAAAATGTGCACAGGATGTGCTTGCAGGACACCTTCTTTCTCCACCTGAATCACATTCCAATCAATTACATGATTAGCATCAGGTATATATTTCTTAAGCAATGAAACATGAAACACATTATGTATAGTCATGGATGCAAGTAATGCAAGAATATATGCAATTGGCCCAATCATTTCTAGGATTTCAAATGGCCCACAAAATTTGGCTAACAACTAGGCACAGTTTCCAAGCTTCAAGGGAACTTCTATTGGATTTCACTTTCAGGAAAACATGATCTCCCACTTTAAAATCTTTGTGGGTTCTATTTTTATCAGCATAACTTTTCTACCTATCTTGGGCAGCCTTTAAATTATGCTTAATTCTTAACATTTGTTCTTCAATTTCCTTGAGCAAATCTGGCCTAACTACTGCTCTATCAGCTAGATTATCCAAGCTTACTAGAGTATTGCACTTTCTTCCATAAAGTGCTTCAAATGGGCTCATCTTCAATGATGCTTGATACCCATTATTGTAGGAGAATTCTACCAAATGTAGATAGTCTTACCATTTCGATGGTTTGTCCATCACATACATCCTTAGTGTGTCTTCTATTACTTTGTTCACCCTCTCTATCTAACCATCATACTCAAGATGATATGTTGTGCTAAAGTTCAAATTCGTTCCAAATCCTTTGAATAACCCTTTCCAAAATTTGGAGGTGAATTTTGGGTCCCTGTCGGACACAATTATCTTGGGAATACCGTGAAATCATGCTATTTCACTCATAAAAATATCAGCAACATCTATTGCCTTGTGATTATTCTTTAACAGAATGAAATGGGCATCTTTTGTAATCTTGTTGATGAACACCATGATTTAATCATGCTCCTTTCTAGTTCTGGGCAATCCTATGATGAAATCCATTGTCACTACTTCCCACATCCAATCAGAAATGTGTAAAGGCTGCAACAACCCTTCTAGATGCATGTGCTCAGATTTAACCTTCTGACACTCCATACATCTAGCTATGTATTCAACAATCTCTTTCTTCATACTTGGACAAAAGTAATGGCTCTTGATTGTTGCCAAAGTTTTTTTACATCTAGGGTGCCTAACATAAGGCACATTATTCATTTCATTTAAAACCATAATTTTTAAGTCATGGACATTAGGTACATCAATTATGTTCTTGTACATAAGTGTTCCATTAGTTTCCAATTTATAATTTTCCACTTTCTATGGCATCTCACCTTGTAGTGTTTTTGGTACCAAATCCATGTATTGCAAAGTTGCATTTGCAGCTTCCAAAATTATGCTTTTAATATCAGTTCGGTACATGCTAATGGTTGTAGCATGTAATTTATGTACTCTCCTGCTGAGTGAATCAACCACTTTATTCTCCTTCCCTTTGATATGCTTGATATCAAAATCGTACTCACAGAGAAACTCCAACCACCTACTCTGCCTAGCATTCAAGGTTGGATGATCAAAAAAATACTTCAGACCATTATGGTCTGTCCTCAGTTCAGACCTCCTTCCAATGAGGTAATGCCTCCATTTCTATATAGAGTTCATTATGGCTTCCAACTCCAAATCATGAGTTTCATAGTTCCTTTCGTGTTCTTTCAACTTTCTGGATTCATAACAAATTATGAATCCATTCTAAGTGAGGACTCCTCCCAGTCCTTCTTTGCATGCATCTATACACACTACAAATTCTTCATTTGAATATGCAATCCTCTGGATTGGAACACCGGTTAAGAGTTTCTTCAATTGTTGGAATCTTCCCTCACAATCTTTTGTCCACTGAAACTTCTTCTCCTTCCTTTGGAAGGAAGTGATAGGGTGAGATATCCTAGAGAACCCTGTGATAAACCTTCTATAATAACCAACTAGAACCATAAAGGATCTGACTTCTATCACATTATTTGGAAATAACCATTCTCTGATGGCCTCAATATTTTAAGGATCTACAACTATCCCATCCTCTAAAATAATATGCCCCAAGTAATGGATCTATTTTTGATAAAACATGCATTTTATCAACTTGGCATACAATTGATTCTCTCTTAGCACTTGTAGCACCATCCTCAAATGTTTTTCATTCTCTTCCTCCAACTTGGAATACACCAGAATGTCAACCAAGAAGACTATGACAAACTTGTATAGATAGTCTCTGAATACACCATTCGTTAGGCTCATAAACACAGTGGGTTTGTTCGACAGTCCAAATGGCACCACTGTGAAATCGTAATGACCATACCTTATTATAAAGGTGGTATTGTTGATGTCTTCATCCTTTATCCTTACCTGGTGATATCCTGACCTAAGGTATATCTTTGAAAATATCTTCACATCCTTCAACTGATCGAAGAGGTCATCAATCCTCGATAGAGGATATTTGTTCTTTATAGTTACTTTGTTCAATTGTTTGAAATCAATACACAATCTCAACGTCCCATCATTCTTCTTCACGAGTAGGACTGGGGCACCTGAAGGTGACACACTTGGGAGTATATACCCTTTCTTCAGAAGCTCTTCAAGATGCAATTGTAGTTCTTTCATCTCTGGCATACTCATTCTGTATGTACCTTTTGACACTAGAACTGCTCCAAGAATCAAGCTTATATAGAAATCAATATCTCTCTTTGGGGGTAGTCCGGACACCTCTTGAAATACATCTTCAAACTCCTTTAGTACCGCATGATATCTAATATTTGACACCTTATCCTTAGGTGTTTCCTCCACATGGGCTACAAATAATTAACATCATTTCTGTAGCACTTCTTCAGTTGCATTGCTGATATTTCTCTGATAGCAACAACTCTGGGAATTCCTTGGATTGTTCTCTGATTTCCTTCCTCATTCAGGCAAGTGAATGCCTTTTTACGATAGTCAAAGATGGCATGGTGTTAGTCCAACCAGGCCATCCTGATTAGACAGTCATAAGAAACTAAAGGCATAATGTTCAGTTCAACCTTTGTGCTCAGTCCATTCATGTCCACTAGACATGACTTAAATAACTCAATGAATTTTCTCTTGGTTCCTATAGCCAGTTGCACTAACCAAGACTTTTCATGTTTTCTTCTTAACAATTGAAAACTTTCCACCACTTTAGGATCTATATAACTATGGCTAGCCCCTAAATCAATTAAAATAGTGAAGGGATGGTTATTGATCATACCTTCCACTTCAATCATGTGTGATTGAAATTTAGCATGCTTGTTCTCCAGGGATGCGTAGATCCTTGGCATTCTACTACCCATGTCTTCCACTTTTTCATCCTTCTGAACATTGTGGACAACTCTCAGTTTTCCATTTTTGTGGGGAAAAGCTATGTACTTATGGTTTCCCTGACATCCCCAACACTAAATGAGCATCTTCCTTGGCCCTTTCCCCCCTACATTAGCCATTCTCGGCTCTCTAAACGATGGTTTTCCTTGAGGACTATTTCTGAAAAAGGGAGGTTTGTTTCCCTTCTACCTCTACTCTTTCTTAAACTTCTTTTGGTCATCCCAAGCCTTATGAAAAGTAGGATTTTCTCTTTGTTGCTCATATAGGAATTCACTCTTATTATCATTTCTTCCATAGTCTTAGGGTCATCATACTGAATCTTATCCTTGATGGAAGGTCGCAGTCCACTCATATACCTTTGAATCTTGACAGTCTCATCCTTGATGAATAAAACATACTTAAGTAATTCCAAAAACCTTTGTTCATATTCATTAATGGTCATGCTACCAAACTTGAGTTCAAAGAACTCTTTCATATTTCTGTCATAATATCTTTTAGTCAAGTATTTCTTGTCAAAATACCTCTTGAATTATCTCCAAGTGATATCTTTCTCTCTAATGTGTTGCACCTTCACAAGTTGATCCCTCCACATGGATGCTTTTCCTTTTAGTTTATACATCACAATTCTTCCTTCTACATGAGAGGAATAATTTTGTAGTTGGAAATACTTCCTCATGCCAAGAAACCATGTCTTGGAATATTCCTCTGTATTATGTTATCCATCAAATGTAGGAGGCTTAATCTTGTTCATTTCTCCCTTCAGTTCATCCACTCCAAATCTCCTGTGCTTTCTAGTAGGAGATGGGCTTGAACTACTATGTTCCCTCCTCTTGGAGCGACCTTGGGAGTGATGATGGTCTCAACCAACACATCCTGATCTTCTTCCCTCAGAAGTCTGGTGACTCCTTGTTTTTCTCGAGTCTCTCTCCTTGTCCAAATTATTTTCTATTCTCTCCAAACTCTTCATCAACTTTAAGTTGAATTCTCCCTATTGTTCCTTATATTTCATGAGCTTTATTCTATCTGCTCAGTGAGTTTGGGCATATTTTTGCAATCTTTCAATGATTTTCATTATATTCCCTTCCTTATCTATCTCTTCTCCATGCCCATTGTAGTTTGACCCTTCAACTCCCAAATGAACATCGATTCCTTTTGCTTCATTCTTTGAACTAGAAGCATTCTGTGTCTCTTCCATTTATTTCACTTAGTGGAAACTCTATTCGGTTCTGGCACTCGTTAAATTTCTACAACACAATGTGAAGACAACCAGAATTGTTTAGGTCATCATTCCTTAACAAATCACACAACATTCATAAACAAATACGATTCAAGAAAATGTTCAGTTTTCATTCTCTGTGATTATCGTTCAATCAAGAATCCCCACAGATTTATTCTTTCGAAGATCCACTCTTCTAAGTTTTCTGGCACTATCCCATTTCTCTCAGTTCCCCAACCCACGCGACCATGGTCGTGACCAAGTGCGCACTCTAGCCTTCAACCTTCAACTTTGGAATATTTCCAAGCATAAACAAATAGTCACTCAGAGTTTTGAGTTACCAAACTCGAGCAGTAGGGTGGATCAAAGGTCCACATCCACCCAACATCCTATGGATCACACTCGCTGTGGAACCTCAAGCATATGAGTTCTAAGACTTCAGAACTTCAAAATATTTCAAATCCTCACACCCTGAACCATTAATCTTCGAACACTTCCACGTCACCTCAGGTGATTTTATTACGTTACATCACTTAATGTTTTCCCAATTGTGGGGGCATGCAATGGTGGTTTGGAGTAACCCGCCTTTCATCCTACAATTCTCCTGACACTGACACATAACCCCTCAGTGAAACTGTGGTTTGGATTGTCGGATCGCCTTGGAGAATTACCTTCCATGCAACTTGGGTCCCTACAATGTATCCTGGTCATTGATATTGATGTACCATGATCAAAGCCACTGTGGGTCCTCTGACCTTTAACTATATTATGTAACCTCAGGCCCCACTAACCCTGCTCACATAAGATGCTACATGGTAGAACACTATCGACTGATATGTGGCCCATTAAAATGGGTGACACTCTTCACATTCCAAATTCCATCTCAATCTTCCATGAGTTCTAAACCCACTGACATGTGGCACACATCCTATGTGTCCATGTCACCACCAGGTGACATCATCATGACTCACCACTTCAACTCTTCAGGCTTCAGAAGTTTCAAATCATCTATGATCACTTTTGCACGAAGTGCTTTCTCCCAAAGTTCATGATCCACCAATGCATGTCCTCCTTCATGATCAATGACTATGAATAACTTCAACACTTCGGCCTTCCAGAATTTCAAATCACAATACTTTCCTCCTCACAAAGTACTTCCACCTGAATTACACGATCTCTTTATGTGTGTCCTTCGCAACGAACAATTGCAATCTACTTTGGGACTTCAGGAGTTTGTCACACTCCACAGTAGAAATAATCTGAAGTGATTTTCCTTTTCCTTCCTCGACACAAATCTAATAGTCAGGCTCTTTTCCTACGATCTACGGTGTATGTCTCCTTTGGAATTTTATGCCTCAACACATTCCACCTCTCCCGACTGCCGAACTCCAAAATGATTCTAGGATAATCCCCCTACACCTTTTCCAAATCTGATGGTTGTAAAGGACTTTCCTTTTTCCCAAATAGATCCTACGGCTCCAACACCCCAAGTGTTGAGAACTCTCTCTTTGTGGTCAAATAACACGCTAACAATGGTTTTATCCTACCGCTACTCCACCTGAGCTTCGTAGCACAGCCAAGTAACCCATTGGAACTTAGAAACATTCTAAATTTCGAAATCGGTTCCATCTGAACATTGTTTCCACTCGAAACCTTGGGTCCAAAGATGACTTATCTGGCCCATCCAGGCTTAGCATTGAAACCATGGGCTCTTATACCATATTGTAACATCCTCGACCATGAATCCCACTGCCGAGAAATGCTACTACATGGAACATTCACATACATATAATATGTATTAAATCAAATTAAAACATTTAACATAGAATTTCTGCCATCATACAGACTTAAATAGAATTAACAACAATTCACTCATGCAACAAAATACATGATAATATTACATGCATCATAGACATGCATTTTAACTAAAATTAAACACATAATTATACTTATCTTTGAAATTGTATTAGCTCCACCAACTACGTACAGACCTTGCAAGAACTGTTGGGCTAATTATATCTCTATAAATAGCTTACATAAAATGTCAACCCAGGGAGGTAAAGTTAGAGGCATAAACACCGTATGTGCTGGTCTGGAACCTAATTGTCTACTCTACTCTAAGCCTAAGTTAAATCTAATCTATTTCATTTATTCTAATTTAAACAAAAGCATTCTAACTAAAGTATTCCCATTTAAATTCTACAGCATTCAATTCTAGACAAAAATGAAATATCTTTAACAACTACCTTTGAACTAATCTAGATGTAAGATGTCTATTTCAAAATGAAACTACTTCAGCAATCAAACTAAGTAACAACAAATTATACAAAAAATAGAGTATGTCACAGAAAGTAAACTAATGACAAAGAAAACTATACTAATTTCAAAACTAAAACTTAATAGTGATATTTAATTGCCGTGCAACCTGCTTCTTGCTTGTGCTAAGTCTCTTCTTTAATAAACTGACATGAGCAGGGTATTTATGAGTCTTTGTTTTCTCATATCACACCCCTGAGTGAAATACAGGGTGATTTCATCTGCATACCCGTGGAATTTTTGAAAGAATTAATACCAAGTGCCTGGAATTTTCTCTTGGCACGCATTGAACTCAGGAAATCTCTTTAACATAGACACATAATTTGGCTCATGTTGTTCCTCTTCTCCTCATTGGTCTGAGACTGTTGTTTAGATGGAAAATAGAGGATAGGGAACTTATGAGATATAGGGAGAAGTATGAGAAGATAATGGCAAACAGAGGGAAAGGAAAATGAATATGACTGGATGATGATGCTTCGAAAGGTGGAAGGATATGGATTTAGCAAGTAGTATAAGTATAAATCATAATAAAATTTCCTTAAATTTAATAATATAAATAAATTCAAAGAAGAATTCATACCTTAGAGTATTGTTACCTTTCAGAATGAGATTGAGCTCAGTTGTATGTTGTCAGGTTCTGTTGTATAATGTAAGTATTGTGACAGAATGAGAGGCCTGTAGCAGAACACAAATTTTTTTCTTGTCTTGCTTCAAAGCTTATGCTGTTATGAGTCTGATGGACTGTCCTCTGTGCTGGATGTTGCTGAATTTTATGGAAAACAAAAGAAAAACTTCAAACTAATGAAACTGTCCATGAGTACAAAAACTACAAAGTCTTCATCCGACTACTTCCTTTTGTGCAGATCTACCTATGTGAATAAATGTTGTTGATGTTGAACATAGGGAGAAATCACTGGATTACCAACCAATGAGGGAAGTTGTTAACCAGTACGAGATATCCCACCTGTAATGTCAATGGGAATCAAGGCACTAGATACATTCAAACAGTCATGAATAGATTTGTTGAAGTTGAATGAACTGTAGAATTCTTTTGCCAAAAAACATTGATGTATTTCCTTGGAAAATGACAAGGATACCTGCCATTGAGGCATGTAGGCTCCAAGGTATCTAAAAATGTCTCGAGTTTCAAACCCAGAAAATGATTTGGAGTCGATGGGTTGAAAATTTGCTGGAAGGAAAGCCTTGATGAATATTCCATCATCCAGTTGAGCACCGAACATGATTTGTGAAGAAAATGAAGTAGGCACCAATGAACTTTATTTTGGAGTCTAGCTAGCCAGTAACCTGGTTTTCTAACTAGATTCCCACTGAACTACGCCAGACAAGCTGGTTTTCATAGTAAAGCTTATTTTTCTCTTTACTTTTTTTTTATTCCTATTTTTTATTTCCTATTCTACCCTACTCTACTGGAAGTAAAAATGTTCCTTCAAGTGTATGCATACTTCCAGTTTAACCACCTACGAATCAATACTTCTAAATCATGATTGTCCATACAGTGTTTATGAACAAAAGTCAAGATATAAAGAACCAACTCCTCATATGATATTGATTTCAAAAGTTGCTGAAAAGTAAAAGGTTGGAATGGACAAACTGTATCAGTCCATACTTGAATAAATCCTTGATTGGCTAGGCTTGTCAAACCAAGTTGATATTCTTCTTCTGGTCTCAAGCAAGCAAGAAATTCTGCAATTTTAGGTTCTAGGTGTTCTTCTTCCTCAGCTCCTTCCCAAAATTCTTGAGCTCCTTCATCAAATGAGGAATAATAGATGAACAGGTCCAGGTCTTCAGGTTGAGGACACTTATTGATTTGCTGCTCACTTTGAAAGATGGATTCATCTTCAGATATGGATCTGATGCTGTGACAAGGATTATGAAAATTCCTTGTAGTAATAAGCCCTTCTCTGCTCAACAAGTTTTTGAACATCTCTAAACGTGTTCCGGTTCAGCTGTCCTGCTCCACAGGTAGGTTAGTAACCAGGGTCTTACAGTACCCAAATGATCTTGAAAATTTAAATTTTTTAAAACTAATCTAAATCCTTTTTGAAGAAATGTAAATAACTCCAAAGTAAAGAAACTAATTAAGACTAAGTGTTATGGGTGCAACTGACCTATATTCAAACAGAATTACTATGAAATCAAAACTAAAACAGTAAAATTATTAAACTAAAACAGTCCTACTGCACTCTTTCATTAATTGAAAAGAAAATGAAAATCTGCTTACCTATTGAAGGTCTGGCAACATCTAACCTCCAGTCCATTTTAATGCCTCCCCGACAACGACGCCAAAATGTTGGGCTAATTATATCTCTATAAATAGCTTACATAAAATGTCAACCCAGGGAGGTAAACTTAGAGGCATAAGCATTGTATGTGCTGGTCTGGAACCTAATTGTCTACTCTGCTCTAAGCCTAAGTTATCTCTAATCTATTTCATTTATTCTAATTTAAACAAAATCATTGTAACTAAAGCATTCCCATTTAAATTCTATAGCATTCAATTCTAGACAAAAATGAAATATCTTTAACAACTACCTTTGAACTAATCTAGAAGTAAGATGTCTATTTCAAAATGAAACTACTTCGGCAATCAAACTAAGTAACAACAAATTATACCAAAAACAAAGTATGTCACAGAAAGTAAACTAATGACAAAGAAAACTATACTAATTTCAAAACTAAAACTTAACAGCAAATAAAAACCCTAAAATCTTATAGCTAAAGGCATTTTACTCTATTATGAATATAAGAAACTAAATATTAGAATCAAAACTATTCTTAAAACAGGAAACGATATCAAGAGATACAGTCTCTGAGGCTTTAGATTTCATAGAAACGAGTTATACCATAGATGCAATGAGTCGATATTGCTTCTAAACTAATAGTTACTCTATTCATTAATCCAACAATAAACGAATGCTAACAATAACTTCGAGCAATGTAAATCTATTGTTTACTCTGTTCTTAATATAACTATGGCGACTGCAAATGTAATTTATCTAAGAACTAAATCCATGAAAGAGAGGCTCATGGTCTTTTTGGTGGATCCTTGCCAAGAAAACCACAAGTCCCTTAAGAACTTACAGATTAAATTCTAAACTGAAATCATCAATCTAAAATAAAGAGAAGAAACATTAACTTTCAGAAAGTGCATTATGGATATATCATTAATTCAAAGCAATGGTACAATATCAAGAAACGATCTTCAGAATTTCACAACACCATCTATTCATTCATTGTCTTTTAGACTTTCTAGACTGCCAGATCCATCCTGTTACATTTCGATCTCTGTTTTTATAGCTTCCCTAATGAAAATAGCTATGCCCAACGCCTTCGTTTCAAACCCTAACATTCTAATAACTGTTTACAATCGTTTTATGTTTGGAAGACAAGTAATCTTTTGTGATGATCAAGTGGCTTCGAATCTCCAAGTGCACCCTGTAATCTCGTGATTTGAATAACTAATATTCATCTCTAGGGCACGTGGTGCCTAGAGATGAAGATTGTATGTGTATGAGTCATCATAGAGATTCGAGTGAGATGAGATGAGATTCCGTCTGAGTGAGCTAGAACATTCTGAATTATGGAGAGTCCTCATCATATATGTCCACCTAAAATCAAAGAATGTTGCATTTCTAATACAATAAGTCATGAACCCTCTAAAAATTGTATTTAATCATTAAAATAAAAGGAAATTAAGAGATGACCATATGTTACTAGACTTGATGGGTATTTAGTTGTATGAGTGAAAATATAAATGAGTTTATAAGGTGAGAGAGTGAAATAAGGGGTGTAGAAGTGAAAGTAGAGGGTGAAAAAAGTGTTATATTGGTGAGCCAACAAGAACCTCCTAGCCTTTGACCATGCTTCTCATCATGCTCAATAGTGGGTCACCCCCGAGATGGGACTAAGATCCACCCTAAGAAAGGGAATCCTAGACTAGGCTGAGGTTATAGGAAAACTGCATAGAGAAACCGAAAGGATTCTCTCCAGGAGCCTTCTTATGCCCACTACTCATGGACTCTCATTCCCCACATTCTTGTTCCACTAGGGAGTATACACCTTCACAAGAAAATTCCATCGGTTCTTCACCTCCCTCTTTGGGTCTCAACAACAAGCCAGATCATGAATTCTTAGAGATCTATAGCTGGTGCTAGACTCTCTCTGGGAGAAAACCACTTCCCAACAGACTCTCTCACCTAGAGAGAGCTACTCACAGGCCTAAAAACCTACCTCTTCAACCATGGGCCTGACAACCTTCTTCTTCAACCAATTTCATCCCAATTCCCGGAAGGTTAGGATAACTGCAACAAAAACTGGTCAATTCCACTCAAGAAAAATATAATGCAGAAACCCAAAGACAGTTTAGGTACAAAATTGACTCTAAAAGAGTGGATAGGCTAGGCTCACAGGGTACACATCTGACATAGATCAATCCATGGTTTTTCCACTAGTTTCAAGGTGCATGAAAAGAAATCAACACAGAGGTCAAACACAGATTCAAACGGTTCAGACGACGGATACATCATCTTCTCAGAAAAACATTATGGTTTTTTGGTTTCAGAGCTGCGTGAGGGTATGCAGAGATTAGACATAGATGCATAACAAGACAAACAGTAGATGCCTAAAAACTGGAGAGAAAACCCCCATCACAGCTCAATTCTTGGGTTAAATTGCATGTGCCTGGGATGACACATGTCTCCCATGAAGCTACATGCATTGCATCAAGTACACAGACCCTTTTCCATGAACTTAGGATAAAAGTATACCATTCACACCACTTTGGAATAATAATAAATTATTATTCCCAAGGACTTAAGACCCTAAGCTTAGCCCCTGTTTTTCACCTTTCAGCCACCTTTCCCTTACCCACCTTGTGGAAGCTTAGTCCCCCATCATTCTTTCTTCATGGTCGGTTTGCACGCAATGATGTTTAATCTTTATTAATGTTATGCATAATTACATATACAAAAACATGCTCCTGGCCTTTAACACGTAAGCTCTCTGGCCCAATAAACACATAATCCCACCATCTCATCAATATTCGACTCACCAGCCTACAAAACATGAATACAATTCATAATTACAACTGGGGATCTACTAGGGGATATTGCAATTTTTTCCTATTGTTAAAATGACTTCAATTGGGACTATTTAAAGTCTTGTGGCAGTAGAAGATTTGCATCTTGAATAGTTAGATGTTAAAACAACTTTTCTCCATGGGGATTTGGAGGAATATATTTATATGTAGCAGCCACATGGGTATGAGGTCAAAGGAAAGGAGAATTTGCTATGTAGGTTGAAGAAGATATTGTATGGCCTAAAGAAATCTCCAAGGTAGTAGTACTTGAAGTTTGATAGGTTTATCACAGAAAAAAGGTTATAGTATATGTCATTCTGATCAATGTGTTTACTTTAAAAGGATAGAATATGGAAGCTATATTATCTTGGTATTGTATGTAGATGACATGCTTGTTGCAAGGTCTAATATGCAATATATAAATGTGCTCAATAATAAATTAGCTAATTCATTTGCGATGAAGGATTTTGGTGCTGCAAAGAAAATCCCTGGTATGAGAATCACAAGAGACAAGAAAAATCACAAATTGACATTGTCTCAAGGTGAGTACATAGATAATGTGTTGGAGAGGTTTATAATGTAGAATGCAAAACAAAATAGTACACATTTGGCCAGCCATTTCAAATTAACTAAGGAAATGTGTCCCAAGACACATGAGGAAATAAAATACATGCCTAGGGTCCCTTATTCATCAATAGTTGGCAGCTTGATGTATGCAATGGTTTGCACAGACCAGATATTGCACATGCAGTGGGAGTTGTGAGAAAGTATACAAACAATCCAGGTAAAGAACATTGGGAGGAAGTAAAATGGATTCTAAGGTATTTGTGAGGTACTGCTTCTCATGCATTATGTTTTGGAGGCTCAAACATTGTTCTACAAGGATATCCTGATTCAGATATGGAAAGTGATAAAGATAGTAGGAGGAGCACCACATGGTATTTTTTTACTATAGATGGAATGACAGTAAGTTGTATTTTGAAAATCCAAAAGTTTGTTTCACTTTAAACAACAGAGGAAGAATATGTTGCTACTACAGAGGCTAGTAAAGATATGATTTGGTTACAAAGGTTTATGGAGGAATTAGGAAAGAAGCAAGAGAATAACAAGTGATAGTGAGATTGCCATTCATCTTGCAAAGAACTCAACCTTTTGTTTGAACACTAAGAATATACATCTTAGGTACCATTTCATATGATCCATCTTGGAATATGGACATTTGAAGTTGGAAATGACACACACTAGCCGTAATCCTATAGACATGTTAACAAAGGGAATAACCAGGGAGAAATTGAGTTCCTGCTCAGTTTCAGTTGGTCTTCAATCATGAAGGCAAACATGAGAATTTTTCTAGGTACAATAAGGTTCATATTCCAACATATACAACAACGGTGGATTTGTTTATATCAGTCTCCAAGTGGGATATTGTTGCCAGTGGAGCCTAATTATCTTCTTGATTCATAGGTATTTGTTTTCATCCATGTTTATACCACATGAATACTTTGCATGCCAGCATAATGTACACTCCTCCATGAGGGGGAGTACATAGGGGGGTTACCCCCTCTTCGGGGTCTAGGGGGTCCATCCCCCCACTGGGGGGTCCAGGGGAAAGTGGGCCCCCTGCGAGGGTTTAGGGGATAGTGTTCCCCAATGGGGATTCGGTGGGTGAAGCCCCCGAAGGAAAAAATTCCTTTTAAATGTATGTTGTAATTTCATTTTAAATCTAGACTGTTCATTATAAGGTCACAGATATGACGATAGAAGTCATGTTAGGTTTTTTTTCCCTAGAAGGAAACCCTCTTTTATGAGGGAAATGTATTGTGGCTATTTATCATTGCGAATATTGTATTCTGAGAGAGGAGACTGTGAGATAAAAGAGAGAAAGTTACAACATGTGTGTTTTAGGTTGTATCCCTTCATTTTTCAGATAATAATAAAGGAACGAGCTAGAAATTTCTCTTGTGGACATATCCCACACTGGGTGAACCATGCATATCTCTGTCTCTATTGTATTGTGTATCTTCTATGTTTTATTTCAACATCTATTTGATTTTATGCTCTGCGATCCTGTTTTTCTAACACTATGCTTTGTCCCTTTCTGTGTGGGTTGGGGCCACCTTTTGACTGCTTCATCTTTGAGGAGTTTGTAGATCCAAAATATCGCCTCTTCTCCTTAAACTTATGCTCGATATTGACATTGTATCTATAAGTTGTACCCAATGAGGTGATGCCAAAAAAGTCCATTTCTATTTGAATCTATTTATGCAAACAACCACGGTATTGGTCCTCGTAGCTTCTAACATGGTAGTATCATTCTTTAATGGAATCCCAGAAGGAATCCCATGTATGGGAAACCACAAATATTGAATATTCCTCTATGGCCCTTTTCTTAGAGTAAGTGTTCCACCAGTCCTTAACATGGGTTATAGCCTTGAGGAGTGAAAAAGTAATATTTTCCCTATCGGAAAAATTGTGGACCAAAAATTACCCTTCGAGCAGATTCAACCATTTATCTACAACATCTGCATCTATCAGTCCTTCAAATAATGGAATATCAAAATTTACTTGTACCTTGAAGGGGGTTGCATGGATTCTTGATGAAGATTCTTCTCATGTGGGTAGCTACCAAAGGATATGTGCAAAGTTCTCCATCATTTCATTTTGTTGTCGCGCAATGGATTCCTCGAGCAACATTTTAAAATGATCTCCTACTCCATCATATTTATTTTCGTCTCCTGTGGGTTTTTGTCAGGATCGACATGGCCGATCTAGAAATGACTCGATTGGTTCATGTCCCAACTTCTTATACCCAGATCTTGTTGGGGACATGCACGAAGAAAAATGTATGAAGATCAGACCGCTCGGATACCACTGATACATATTTAAGAGAGGAATGAATTGATTAATAGAATAAACAAAATAAACATAGAGATATGAAGAAAAACACAAATGTCTAGCTAACAATATATTATATTGAATAAATGAAATAGGCTAAAACTGTAAAACTGCAGAATTGAAACACTTTCTCGAATGGTGGTAGTTATCTCTGAGAATAGATGTGGTTTCTACACACATTCATCTGAGTAGAATGATTACAATGAGGCTCCATAGGCTGTTTTGATATTACTCATGAATTCCAAAACCCTATACATCCAAAAACTTAACCCTAGGAGATGAAATGCCAAAATTCATGTGGGCCCCTATGGGTAAGTTGGTACCTCAACTTATCGGGGTCATAATGTTTGCATACAACCTTTGTTTTAGGTGCATGATACCCCATTGGAAATTTCTTTCAGAGAACTACACATTACGTCGTCAAACTCCAACTTATTCTACAGTTTGATTGTGGTGAGCCAACAAAACATTGTTTAGGGATCCAAAATGGCCCTGGAAGTACAAGAAAATGTGTTGACATGAAAAAATACAAAATAATACATTTGGATTAGGTGAGAGGCCACCAGTATCCACCAGGAAGATGTCTAAGGTTTGAGACAACCACATAAGTTTAGAACCTAGAATTACAAACAAGTAAAGAAGAACATGTTGAACTAAAAATGGACAAGTGGAGCCAGTTGGAATATGTGAGTGGCTACCAATATCCACTTGGATCATGGGAGGAAATGTTGGAGGTAAATACACTACACATAAGCTACCTCAACCTATATTATGGTGGCCTATTTTATTTAAATATGCTTAGGAATATGTTAGATATTGTGAACCCCTTCAACCAGTCTGAGCACTTCAGAAATTTTAGAAGTGGCATGTTGATTTTATTGCACCAATCAACCCCCCATCTAAGCACTCAAAGACCAGACACATCATCAACACAAATGATTACCTCAAAATATGGGATGAAGCAAAGGTAGTTCAATATTGTTCTATAGATACAACTGCTAGATTTATCTTTGAGAATGTTATCACTCAGTTTGGATGTCCTAGAAGTTTGACCAGTGATCAAGGAAGCCACTTTATCATAAATACAATCACAACATTGACAACATAATTTCTTATAAAACACAATAAGAGAATTCCATACCATCCATAAGCTAATGGTATGGTAGAGGCATTCAATAAAATTATGTAAATAGGACTAAAGAAAGTATGTTGCTCAAATAGGGAAGACTGGGATGATAGAGTTTCAATAGTCTTGTGGGATTACATGACTACCACGAAGAAGCTACAAAGGTATACCCCATTTTATTCTATGGGAAAGATGTTGTTGTAACTGTAAAATTTATTAACCCTAGTTTCTATATAGCACAGGCTACACACATGAGCAATGATGAATCGCTTGCATAGAGGATTGCAGACTTGCAAGAATTTGAGGAAGCAATGTTTCTAGAAGATTTTCATTATACAATTTTGAAAGATAAACATAAATATTGCCATTATAGGCATATTAAGTCCAAAATATTTGCAGAAGGGGACATGGTACTACTCTACGATAGTTGATATCATAAACATCGAGGCAAGTTGCGCATGCATTGGTTAGGTCCAGTCATAGTTGCAAAAATCCGACAATTTGGTGTATTCAAGGTAGCACAACTTGATGGTATCCTTCGACCAGGATGGATGAATGGTGCTTGCATGAAAATCTAAATTTATCACACTTGAGCCAAAGAACAATTGATCCAGCCTAAAGAAGCATGTACAATAGATAGATTTCCATTTCTTGTAATTTCTTTAATTCAGTTAATAACGTCGGACTGTGCATTGAATGTGCCACAACATGTATTTTTTTTAGTCTAACCGTTAGTTTTGTGCATAACTTCTTACTCAGCCAAACAGGATCAAAAGATCCACCATTACATTAAATGAAGTCATTAAATATGACAGGGACCCCCATTGTGGTCGAAGGGTGGGCGAATCCAAACTAGATCACAACCCATGTGCCACACGCATCCGATCCAGTCATACTCTTTATGATAACCACCGTAACCTATTGGAACTTTCCATTAAACCTTACAGATGTGATATGCATATATTCCATCAATATCCCCACCATGATTCTTAGCTGTTAAAAAGTTAATCCCCTCATCTCGACCACATCCTTGCCATTTCATTCATCAAAATCCAAGATCACTGGATAGATCTTACCCTGTTATCCATCCCGTCGGACACCTAGGCTTAAAATTACGTTTATGGCCTAATCATGAGTGTCTTTATGTGTGCTTATAGATATTTCCATTTATCTAGTTATAATACCCCATGAATTCACAGAGAAAGAATCATTGTTTGTTGTTAGATACCCTCTAATTTTGAATTTTCTACAATCGCTCATATCCTAAGAGAATTTTCATTCCCCTGTCACAAAGTCAACCCCAACTCACCCAAATTATCAACAATCTAGAGCTATCATTCCGAGCGAAACAATAGGTCAGAGTTCATCTCCCAAAGAAGCAATCCCATATGAATCGTATGATCCTAGGATCGTGATCTTTGGGGATGTCAAGTGGAAGATAGAGAAAGTGAAACTTCTCGACCTTGATTTGATGGACCAGGTATTGTTTCCATAAATGAACATTGTCGTGTTTTGGGACTTGGTCCTAGATATAATGGGAGGCATGCAGTTTATATCAAAGCCAGAGTTCATCAACCTATTCAACAACATAATCATGCACCTTAGGGATATACCAGTGTTCAAGACCACTGGAGAGGTTGCACGGTGCACAAAGGTTTTGATAAGACGAGTGCACGACATAATCTTAGGGATCATCCAAAGATATATGATTCATGTAGAAGAAATCCACCAGCTCACTGGATTATCTCTCAAGGGTGAGGATGTGTCCAAAGGATTTCAAGGCCCGAGCAAGCATTGGAAGAAGAACATAGAAGTTAGCCTATATGAGAAGTTCCAGACACACATAGGTGGAGGAACAAAAAATATTGACCCAATAATTTCAGAGACAGTCCAGACATATTATTATGTAATTGGGAGCAAGTTCATGTGTTCCTACTACAAGGGATAATTCACCTTAGATTCTATTTTAGTATATGAATTATACACAAACAGAGTTGTATTCAACTAGTACAACTACCTACTAGAGGAAAGCATGGTCGCTTGTGAGGAAGCTCAAGAGAAAGGCATAGATTCAACATATGGATACCTACTAGTAGAGTTTGCAATGTGTAAATGGAAGCCACATGTGGGAAGACAGTTCGCACCGACGGACAAAGGTCACTTGGAAAAAATGTTTGAGTCATGGCATGGAAGGCCAAACCAAGAGAACATGGAGTTCAACAACGTCACCTTTGCAAAATGGTATACTCAGTTAATTGACGCAACTCAACGATGGTGCATACCACATGAGTTGTTGAACTTCAATACCCAAAACATAGCCTTTGGCATGAATCCCCACAATACCCTTGTCTGGTTGAGGCATGCGAAGGCCAAATACATCCACTCTAGGTTTCTCCCCTTCTATCTCTATGAGGAAGAATTTGATAAAGAATTCATGTCTTGGAATGGCATCGAGCAGAATCGATCCATGCACTACCTCTTTCCTACACTACCTCTTGCTAGAAAAAAATATCAAGAAAAAGGGGTAGGAATAAGGAGTAGGGCCAAGTTCCAACCCAGCAGAGAAGAAACAAAGGGTCCAGATTCCAATGGACTCAGAAGATGAAGAGGATGAAACACCTCTCGAATGAAAGAAGAATATGTTACCTATGTTTCCACAACTCCCAGACCAAGCCCTACTATAAGGAAAATATGTCAATGACATCCTAGTCGTTGCTTTCATAAGGGACCCTTCAATTAATAAGCCACAAACAAGTATTCTCCTGTAAAGATAACGAATCCACAATTGATATCCTCGGCTATATCTCATACTAGAGAAGTTTTTGAGTTGCTTAGAATGTGATTAACATCACAGATGATCCTAAGCCAAACACCATTGCATCCACAACCATCATCACTAACCAACCTCCATTTCCCCCATAAGCCCCATCACCACTGTAAAACACCACCATTCAATGTCAATGCACTTCGTCTGAGCCCATACAATTGGATATCCTAGACCCACCTGAAAATGTACCAGAATGCACTACCCTGACCTTTGAAGCCTCAAGCTAGTCAACCACTCCATCAGTACCCATTCCATGCACTATGCCTTCGATGAAGAGTCAATTGTTCCAATACCACAAGTTCTAGGAACCTAGAGTCCTCTCTCAATAATCAATTTTGAGATTCTCATCAATAGAAGAGAAACTACATAAGTTTCATTATAGAAAGAGGCAGGAACACATATGGTTCACAAGGAACCTGAAACTAAATTGGGGCATAGAACAAGATATTTGGAGGAAGAGATGAAGTGAGTATTCTAGGATCCACAATGATGCATAGAATTGTTGCATCTTCTCCTTGCCAAGAATTTTTTTTTGCCTCAATTTCCATTGGCTCTAAAGGCTATACTTGCACATCAACTGCAAGGTCCATTCTCATGATAAGAAGAGGTGGAGAAACCCTCCACACAATCGATGTCCAGTGGAATTCCACTACATGTATGAGTACCCCTAGATGTCGCTCCTTCATAGGGTGAACTCACTCAATTACCAACAATGCAACTGGTAGGAATAATTAGAGCCTCAACTGAGCAACTAGATTAGAGGATCTAGCATGCTAAATGAGAGGAACAATTCTAGAAACAAAAAGGAATCCTTGTGCAAGAGCAGAGAACTCAAGAGGAATGTTGAGTCCATTTTTGTGCTTCCATAAACCATACTTTTGCCTCTTTATTTGCCCATTTTTCCTTCATTTTATTCACATTTCCCATAAAAACAACCTATCCAAGGTATATTTGTCATCCTTTAACTTCAGAATTGAATTTTCTAAATTTTTGCATTAAAATTGGAAATTTAGCAGAAATTACAGGATTTGACCAAATCCCGTAAAAGCTCCGTCGTTTGTATACTTGCAGGACACCTGGCTGAAATACAACACTTGGGTCGTGTTCCAAGATGTACAAGGATGGTGAATAAGCTATCAGATTTGAAATCTGAGACTGCTAGATGCCCAGTCAACGTTGGTCAAACTGGGCCACTTCAACAGAAATTGCCCTGTTTCAGCATTAAATCTTGGACAGTTTTTGATTTCGTGGGATTTTGACCATGTTTTGAGGATCTAGAGGAGGCATTCGACCCTCCTAGGA
>JZKD02S1670646.1:581559-601492 GCA_000966675.3 Picea glauca
GATAAAAACTATCTCTAAAATCCATATACTTTGGACATGCCTCTAAGTCTTACAAACACCGGATTGATAATAAATGCACTCTAATTTACTTGGGTAGATTGGAGCTCAACAAGGAATACTCAAAGGTTTGAGTTGAACAGAAGGTGGAAAAGGTAATGGAAAAACTCTTAGAGGCCCAGACAACAATCAGAAAGACAACACCTCTACTGCCAGAATCCAACACAACTATTGAGCCTGTGGAGAAGATCAAATTAATTCATGTATCTTGGTAAAAGATGGTAGAAAGAGAAGAAAATATTTAGGAAAAACTATGAGACGGTAAAAAAGAAGTTGAACTACAACCCAAGAAGCTACGAGAGAAAATGGAGAAAATTGTGTTGGAAGGGAAAAACACAAGATAAACCTTGCACAAACATATTGAAAAATGCACAAATATCTTCAAAGAGGTTAGCGATTGGATGGGAATCATTTCAAGGCACAATCAAACATTGGAGAACTCACTTTTAATGATCTAATCGCTCAATGAAGAAGTAGCCAATACCCTGGATCCACTGTAACAACAAGAGAAATTTGAAAAAATCCAATAGGCAGACAATGACCTTACTGCACTGTATGAATCCCAAACTGTGGCTAAGAAGGAACTTCAAGAGTTTCGACCTATAGTCCAGACAAAATATCTACATATGCATCAAGTGGGTTCCATGGATGACTTAGAATGGAACTCTTTAGTTGTTTCAAAGCCAAAAGAGTGCATCACAGATGCCACTCATCAGTTTGTTGCTAAAGCTTCATTGCTTTCCAGGAAGTGGTAGTACAAAGTGGACAACTTTCAAGAATTTAGGAGGAGAGCTCTAGATCTTGTACATGAGTTGGGCCCTTCATTTGAAGAAGATAAAGCATAACTAGGCCAAGCTGGAAACAAAAGAAATTCAAAACCAGAAGGAAAGAGAGAACAAAAAGACAGCCAAAATACCACATAAAGGATAAAGACTTGACTCAGGGTGAGTCAAGGATTGTGGTCGGAGCCTGTTAGGCCCTTCGTTTTGTTGAATAGAAGTTGCATACAACACATTGTAGCTTCATTTTGGAGAACATAAGATGCAGAAGCTATCGAGGATTTGGACAACAAATAAAAGAAAGAAACAAAAAGTGTTTGGAAGGAAAACACAACTCCAATATGGAGGAAAGAATTTGCAACAAGATCAAGAAGAATAGATAACTCCCTGGTTCTCAACCAACAAACCAAAAGATCATATTATATATATGAGACCGATAGGATTGTAAAAGGGTTGTTGTTGTTGTTGTTATTGTTGTTGTTAGGTTGTAGTATTGTTTTTGTTTTCTAGGGTTATTAGTATGGAATTATTTATGTTATCGTTGTTGTTGTTATTGTGATGATATTCACTGTTGTAATGGTCTATACTATTAGCATAGATAATTTTAGGAGATTTGGGTAAGAACTAGAATATCAATGTATTGGAGTTTTGTATCAGTGTAGATGTAAAGAAGTAAGATACTGCAATATTGTGTCATATCCAATGAAGAACATCCTCTGAGTACTTGCGTATGAGGATCGAGCTATGAGAAGAACCTGATATGTTAATATAATTGGAGGCATAAACTTTGAATATATATATCTTTTGTATTTAGTCCTAATGCATGAATGGAATGTTTTTCAGTATTATATTTATGTCTAATATACCTAAATGTTTCTTTATGAATGGAAACACAACTCTATTTCTTTATTCACAGTTAGGAATTGCTCAATACTGTTAAAGGTTTAATCTCTCTTGCACAATATTACAGTGAACCTTTATAATTCAGGGGTCTGTCTAAGTATTCTCCTTACCCTTCCCTCTCTTTCTTGTCTCATTTTCACTTTGGGTGAGACTTCTTCCCTCCCAGGAAAATGAAAATTCCATCTCTCTAGACTACTTCGGTATCTTTTTTTGGTAACCTAAGAAGGACCCTGGCCTGAACACTTTTACGCCAACAATTATCACAAGTTTTTCAAAAATTATTCTCAAATAACAACACCTCTAACAATGTTATTAAAAAAGGAGGCATTTTCTTTGACTAAAGAAGAAACCAATTATTTATAAGACTTAAGTAGTTTATGTGTACAAATACTATCTTGCCAATGCCTCACTTCACAAAAAACTTAATTGTTGATTTGGTTCCTTAGGGCATGGCATTAGTGTAGTTTTAATATAAGAAGGAATGCCCCTTACCTTTGAAAGAAACCAACTTAAAGGAAATAAGTTACTCAAAAACATTTATGAAAATAAAAAAGTTGTCCATATTACATGTAGCTAATAAACGAAACCCTTACCTAATAGGAAGATGATTCAAGGTAAAAACAAATAATCGTAGTTTGAATTCTTTATTGGAACAAAGATTATCTTTAGAATGGAAAAAAATGAGTCACAAATATTCTAGGGTATGAATTTTAAATTATATATAAAAAAGGGAGGGAAATGGTGGGAGATTGATTTTGAAGTAAAAAATAAGGCACAAAGTGATAACTATGTCTTATTTCTATTCCACGATCTAATTGGGTGGAAGAAATAGGGATAGAATGGAACCAAGAGAAAAAGGTATGCAAGATTATTAAACAACTACAAGAGAACCCAATTTCATTAGATAAACTTGTGTGGAAGAATGATTCACAGTGGTATCATGATCACCTATATTTATGTAAGAATTCTCAACTGAAAAAGATAGTTCTTTTGGAATTTCATACTTCTCCTTAGATAGGAGGAGATTCAGGGTTCCTAAAAACTCGCCACAAGATCAAGAAGGATTTTTTCAGGGAAGATATTAAAAATGATATTCAGAAGTTTGTGGTTGAATGTGTGGTTTTCTAATAGAATAAGGGAAATACAATAAATATATTATATCTCCTACAACCATTAGCCATACCAATTCAACATTCAGAATAGTTTTCAACTGATTTTACTACAGGTCTAACCAAGACTGAAAGAAATAATTTCATCATGGTTGTGGTGGCTTGAATCACAAAGTATGCCCATTTTATCTCTCTTTCTCATACTTTTAAAGAAAGTACAATACCTATGAAATTCATGGAAATAGTACAGAAGCCAGATGAAGTCCCCAATATTATTGTAAGTGATAGAGATCCAAACAAGTAATTTCATAATAAATTATTTTCTTGTTTGGGTACTCAATTGTCTCACATCTACTCTTACCATCCTCAATTGGATGGGAAAATTGATATTGTGAATACATGTCTAAAAGGGTACCTTCATTAATTTATGTATGATAAATAGACACAATGGGTCAAGTGGTTTCCCTTGGAAGAATGGTGGTACAACACATCCTTCCAGTCTTCATAAAAAATGTCCCCATTTATGCCACTTTATGTCTATCACCCTCCATCCTTGACATCACCTTTTAGAGTTAAAGTGAAGGTTCAATAAGTAAAGGAATACATAGAGAAATAATAATAGGTTATCCAAGTATTGGAGGACAACTTGGCTATAATACAAAATAGGATGAAATGATAAGAAGGTCAACATAATAGTGAAAGTAAATTTGAAGTGGAGAATTGGGTATTTTTTAGTATACAACCATCTAAATAGATGTCCATCGAGAAATAAAAGAAGAATAATAATGTAGCACCCAAGTACTATGGTCCCTATATGGTATTGCAAAGGACTGTAAGTATATCTAATAAATTTAATTTTCATCCATGTACATGTGTACATACAATATTTCGTGTTTCTTTCTTAAAGAAGGTAATTAGTGACAAGATTCCATTTTATACTATTTTACCAGACCTTAATGAAGGTAAAATAATGCTAGAATTGAAAAAATCCTTCAAACAAGGATCATGCAACAAAGAAATAAAACAATTACTAATAATGTCGATGATGATTAATGTCCACTGAGACCAATTTTTCTATCAGACCTTAAGAAGGTAAGAGTTACTTTGATTTCCTTAAAATTTTGTTTCTTTGCTCAAAAAAAGTTAAAAGAAGCATTCCAAGATCACCATAGTTTTGATGACTTAGGAGGTTAGGAAGGTCAGTATTGTGTAAAATATTTTTAAATTGGGATATAATTTGGGAATAGGAAGGGAAATATAAGAGTAAGTGCTTTTCATATTCATCCCTCTTAGTGTCACAAATATGGAAGATCCTTTCATCCCATGGTGTTTTTGGAATTTTCCAATTCTCAGTTTCACTATGTAGCTCATGAGAGTTTGTTATTATTTTAGAAATGTTGATTTTATTCTTTGCACTTCTAAACAATCAGAGGTACTTTTCATCTCCTAAATTATGGTTGACCACCTCCTTTTTGTATCCTAGTTTCCTTTTATCCTGTAAGTATTTATCACACCACATATTCTCCTTAAATTTATATGTGCTAATATTTTTAATATTATCGATATTCTACATGATGGATTCTTCTTGTATTCCCCAATGATTTAGCCAATATTTGAAATCTTTATGCCATTCTCGCTTGATTTGTTGGTGGTTTTGGCTAGAGTTAGAAGAAATATTATGGATCCTCTTGTCATCCATGTTCTTTATATTTTTCTTGTAAGTTAGATATATAATCATAGCAATACTCTTGATGGGAGGGATGCTTTATTCAATGAGGAGGATATGATAGGGTGTATTGCACTAAGTACCTCATCAAGTGGAATAACCTACCATTATAATAGGTGACATGTAAATATGAGTTATTCATGTAGAAATATCCACAACTAATTAAGTGTTGATGAAAACACTTGTTTGAAGGAGAGGGGAATGTTAATAACTGGATATTGAGTTATTACATTTATATTGTTATACTAGTGTTATCCTTATTGGTTGACTAGATCCATTAATTGAAATTGTACCATATGTATCCTATATATACCAGGGAGACCTAGTCTTATAAACAATATCATCTTATGTGTAGAATCCTCAACCCCAAGCTGGGACACACCACACAACAATATGACTTCTATCACAACTAAAATTTTCAATTTCTCTTTGAATGTTTCCCCTTACAACTCTAATACCATTAAATTGATGAAATGTTTTGCATATTAATGTAAGTATGTATTTATAACAACAAATATATACATAAAAACTTATACAGGAAAAATCCCATAACAGAAATAACATAAATATTCACATATTAACTATTACAAATGCATATAAGACACTTATGTTTTGTAATTCACCAACTGGATTTAGACCTCAGACATTCCTCCTAGCCATAGACTCTGTTGCTCATAAAATCTCAGCAACAATACACCCATGCGATGGGGATAAAAGTCCACCAGAGCCAAGGCTTTTTGAGATAGAATAAGGTCTAACATATATCCAAATCAAGCTTAGGTCAGGTTCCAACTTCAACAACTATCCTACAACCTCTCATTTCCCATAGTCTATCCCACTCTATGAAGTTTACACCTTCTCTTCTCAATGGTCCTTTGGCAGTTCCACTTCCCTTTTAGGGCTTCAACAATAGGCTCGACAAAAAGTCTCAAAGCTATGTAGATACCACCTAGCACAAAAGGAAAAAAAATTCCAAAATTTCCCTCACCCATAGAGTGTTCTCATAGGCCTAACAACCTTCTTCTTCAACTCAAACTACCCAAGTTTACTGGTTACAATCATATCCAAAGATTCCAAAGTATAGTTACTTCTATGGATGGAAAGAGTGAATGTGATGGGAATGAGAATGATGAGAGAATGATTAGAATGATGGGAAAATACACTTGATTCCCACAATATATTTCCATGTTCCCAACTTGACACTTGTCATGATTGGATCTACATGGTCCCCACTTTGTGATACATTCCCAAACTTTAGGAACTTATAGTAAATATATATCCCATAAATTAGAATTTAGGAAATATTATTAAAATATTACCTTGTCTTAATCAATTTTGTCTTAGCTCCTCTTCCTAGACTCTTAGTTCCCTTTCCTTCTAGTGTGGAGTTCTATCCCCCCATACTCTTTTTTTCTAGTTGGTTTTTAGCAGTGGTGTATTTATATTAATAATATGAGCGTGATTATGTATTACAATGATAGGCTCGCTAGCCTTTTACCATCCAATCTCTCCATCCTAACAACCATATAGTCACCTTGGCCTCAAAACATGTATACAAAGGTACTCTGGCCCAAAATTTCTTAGCTCACCAACCTATATATACATTGACAATTGGGGTTTGTCCTAGGGGTATTAAATTGTACATGTGTTATAATGTAAAAGGAGGTTCCCACCTTCAATAGGCTTAACATTAATTCTTCGATATAATTTTCAAGGCATGGAGTTACTTCTCTTTCTATCTTCAAGCTATTTTGGTCTTTGTTGCCTAACATGTAGTAGCATCGGTGACATTTTACAAGTCACGGGATTGGTTTCTTTGTATAGGGAGTTGACAAGTTTTGTTGTTACTTTGAAAGTGTTTACACCATGTTTAGGGGTGCTTCATGAGATTTGGGGTACATGGTGTACAGTTAACCCTTGTATTGTTAGTGACATATTTGCATATAGGAAGTGGTCGATGATGTACTTTCACATTAGATATGGATTACTTAGTGGATTCTTGAACCCGGTTTGGTTCTTACATGATATGCTTCCCTAGGTCATGGGAGATCTCACGAAATATTTGGTGACATTATACATGATGGCCACATGGAGATGGATACTTCCTTGGAGAAATACCTACTTAGGTGTAGGTTTATTTTCAACATTAGAGGATGGAATTAGGTCTTATATAGAACAAGGTATCCAAAATTATTTCATGGAGGCTTCAAGTTGGCTTGGGGATTCCTATATTGTGATAATGTTCATGAAAGGGGAGTAGACCTACCAAAGTACATGGATTGGGAATATTTTTAGTGTGTTTGGAGTCTTGTATTAAGATATTAACATGCGTGACCTTAGAGTGTAGTGCTCCACATGTGTGATATTGCATGTGTTATTATAAGTTTCTTGTAAGGGAATTGGCCTACATATGCATTGTTTTCCTCCATTACCTATTATATATAGAGAAGAAGGATAGAGTCCTTCATTATTCATTAATAAATCATTATTATTCATTCTTGTGTTACATATGTGATAAAAAGAAGCAAAACATTTCTCCTATATCTCTGGGATCTTTCTATGTAGTTGATATCTCTTTATATTGGAGTCACTAGGGTTTCTTGAGCTTGTTGTAACATCTCAAAGACTAGTGTTATGGTTTCATCCCTTGGAAATTTGGATATTAAATTTTTGAGATGAAACCCTAAGTTGTACTTTTTGAAGTGAAGATTTTGAGATGAAACCCTAAGTTGTATTAAATGTGTCATGCATGTTTCCTGGATCTCCTTGGTATAATATATAATTTTATTTGTTTCCCATAGATAGGGTTTGTAATACATGGACGATTGTAGAAGACTTATGATAAGGCTATGGTATGTACATGAAATTCATTTTTGTTAATAATTATGAATTTTCCATCCATCCAATGGTTATTTTAGATTTGATTTTCAACCATCTATATTCTTCATGGTTTGTAATTTCTAGATTTACATGTCTTGCTAACTTGACATAAGTTAAGGGTGAATGTGCTGAGTGATTGAACATTATAATCGAACAATATAATTTTTTATTTACATTATCTTTATAAATATATAAAAAAATTCATATGTTTTATATGCATGACAAGTTTTCCTTAGAGGGATACAAATTATTAGAACACATTCATATCTTATCTCTTGAATTGAATAGTGGATTGAGGTTGTTAGGAGTTGAAATATAGTCTATTTTTGTTAATATAGTTTTTTTTATTTCATAACATACTTAAGGATCTAAATTCACAGGGTTAAGATTTGGGAAACCTCTACGAAAGAGTTTAAATTTTAGAGTTTCACTAAAAACCATTAATTTCCCTGGTGAGGAAAATTTCTATATGAAAATGATCTGAAATTGGAATATTTTTCCTCTTCTTGACTGGGTCAAAAGGTGAATGAAATATTATTGTGAGGATCACGCTCTCTACATAGGGTCTCTCTACACAATAGAAGTAGGTAGATAAAATATTAAAATACTATAGATATATATTCACCTCACCTAGAGGGGTGCCTCTACATTGTCAATTAAAGCTTAGAATCAATGATTTGACACATAATTCTCCTACAACTAACAACCTAGTATATATATTCTCTCTTCTAGAGAATGAAGAAATGAAATATTGGATTTAGTAGCTAATCTAATAGGGCCACATTCAACCAATCCCCTTTCCTTTTATGATCCCAATTGTGCTAGCTCAGAAGAGGGATGGGGCATTAGTAGTTTGTATTGATTATATAGTCTTTTAAAAATCAAATTCAAGGGATGATATCCAATCAAATAGATGGAATTTCTTCTTAATCAACTTATGGATGCAAAATTGTTTAGTAACATTGCCATAAATTAAAACTATCACTATGTGCCAATTAAGTAAACTGACATATGGATGACATCATTCAAGTAAAAAGAAGGCAGCTTTGAGTGGTTGGTCATGTCTTATGACTTGAATGATTCCCAATATTTTTTATGAGGATCATGTATGATATATTGTGACCATTGAAAAAATCCTTTATAGTTGTATATCTATATTATATCCTCATATTCAATACAACTTGTGCGAACCATTTTAAACACATTCAATAAGTTTTGAGAACCTCATGATAACACAATTTATATTTCAATCTCGAGAAGTTATCATATGACATGCAAAAAAACTAGTATATAGGATACATCATGGAGAAGCATGGTATACATGTGGATCAGACCATAATCAAAGTCATTCATGATTGTCTAGCACTATATACCATAAAAAATATCCACAACTTCTTATTCCTTTCCAAATTATACCATAAGTTTGTGTTTGGGTTCTATCATATTGCTCGGTTCCAAATCCAAATAAAAAAGGGTGGAGCCAAAGAAAATTTTGTTTGGACCAATTCACAATAGAAAGCATTTGGTGATCTAGAACATCACCCGTGTTTTAGACAAGTCTACATTCTAGAAAACCTACATCATAATTTACTTATTGACATACATGATTTAGATTATTCTATTGATATAGTTGGTCTCATAAACATGGGCATCAACTAGCCTATCAAAAAAATACATTATTTGATGATTTTTCAATGTATCTCGCCCATGACAAGGAAATGCACTCCATTATCTAGGCATGATGAGAAAGGAAGCATTATATTTTGTGAAATGGCGCAAAGAGTCACGACCCTCACGGTCCAACTGCTCTCACCAGGACCTTCCTTGTTCCTTGGCCCGAAGAGTCAAGGACTCTTTCACCTCCTCTCGGGAGTTCCATCTCTACCCACAACACTCCTTCAACGATCTCTCCTTTACTTAACTGAGGATCGGGTTTTGCGATATCGCGAAACATGCATACACGATTCTCGTGCAATTCAAAACCTCGAACCCTGAGGGGTCAACGAGTCAATGCTTTCCACATGTCGTGGATTTCCCTATCAGGAAATTGACACATACGATTTATGCGATTCACTGCCTTCGCAAACCCCCGAATCCTAAACCCCGATGACACCTGCACTATCTCCCTGGTCACATCACCTCCTTCCCTCGTGTGATCGGAAATCACAGGATCGTGCTTTTTCCCGTTGAAAACACTTACAACAAGAATTCCCGAACGCCAAACCCCGACCTCCTAGGATCCGATGCCATGTGTGCCCGTAATGATCGACGACTCCGATAATTTTGGGAAATCCCAACTCGCAATTTCAACAACCACGGAACTCTTATCTCGCCAAATGCTAAACTCCGAATCCAGATGGGCTTTGGTCCTTCTCTCCCGTGCCTAAGGATTAAACCTCGCACAACTTATCCATGATCCAAATATCGGTGGGACTTCGCAAATTTCCCTGCGATTCCAGGCCGTTACTTCTTCCTCTTGAGGAATCCTTTCACTCCAAAGATTTCCCCGATTCGAACCTTCTCCTGAGTCCTCTCTCAGGAATCATGAAGGAACTATCCCTCACGATATTTCTCCTTGAATCCTTAAAGGATTAGTTTGACCTCTGCACTCTCCTTGCGAAGTCCTTGCGCACAAAGCGCTATCGGCCCTGAGCTTCTCCTGTAGCTTTGACCTCTATAGAAGCTCAGTTCTTCATCTCTTTCTCCCGCAGATGGAGAATACAATGCCTCCTGGCAGTCTTCCAACTCAAACAACCTATTGTTGAATGCTTTTGGGTATTCAGTAACCCAGTACAAGTTCACTCAGTGGACCTTCACACACATGAGAGAACTCAGTGAGTTCCTTCCTCCTGTGCTATCTGCACACTTCCCTCAATGCCCTCCTGGCGGAGTATCTCTACCATGGAACACCCAACAATTATGATTTCCCTGTGCACTCCCGCACTTCGCTCAATGCCCTCCAGGAAGAGCTTCTCAGAATCCTCAATGATTCTGTCCTTCTTAAGAACTCACAGCGGAGTTCTCCTTCTCAGCACCTCATGTGCACGCTCAATGCCCACTCGGCAAAGCCCCACAAAACCTATAGCAAGGTTTATGTCTGCAACTGTGTCCTCCCTCGCACAGTTTACCTCTTGAGGTGTCCATCAACCTCAAGGGTCTTCTTCTTATTCCTGAGTTTTTGATCTCAACCTGTGTCTCAGCACACCTCTGTCTGACTCCTCAGAGTTCAGAGTGCAACTCTATGCACGGCCATCAAAACCTCAACGTTCTGTCACACCCACCTAGTGTGAATCCTCAAAGACTCTCAACCTGAAATCAAACCAACTCCCTGCAAATGCATGATAACAATACACAATTATAGAATATAATGAAAACACACACAGACATGCATATAATGACAGAAAATGCAAGAAAAATTGCTCTGTATTAATAATGGAAAATGCCTGTATATTTTACAAGGTGTTCCTCGAGCTCTCTCTCGGATCATCTCTTTTGCTCTACATGCATACTTCTCATGAGATCTACCTCAACCCTTATCTCTCCAAAATGAGTTATCAAATCTCTTTTACATGAGGCGGCTCAATCGAGCGCTTCCCTCCAGTATTTACCTACTCTAATTAATTACAATCAATGGTTGTCTAGTCTGCTACCCAGAACTAGATCTTAGCCGATCTACAATTAAATGCCTATCTTATCTACAGCCCGCGCAAAGGCATGTCTCTTCTGGATCACTAGCCTAAGTCATTAATTTACATTGAATTTCAAATTCAAAATGAGGCTGCACCTCTCTTCAGCCTTTGAAGGCGTACGTGCTAACGTGGCTAGCTGGCTGCATGGAGAGATGCTCCTGCATCATACTCCTCAACTGCAAAAATCATGAGCTCCCCTGTAGTCATTGGAATCCTGCTGGGTCCCAAACAAGTCTTTGGATCTTTCCATCTGCTCCATTGTGCTGTTGTTGCTTCCGTTGCGCTACTGCTGCCTTTTCTCCACCCAACTCCTCTTCCCTGGTAGTCTGCGCTGATCTCAACATCAGTCTTCTGATGTCCTATATTTATCGGTCCAGCTGCTCCAGTGTCTGGCTCTGTTGTTGTAGTCTCCTCAGCTGCAAAATTTTTTTCCCATTGGGAAGATCGCTAGGATCCCCCTTTCCATCTTCATCTTCATCTGTGACCTTCAATTGCCACTCTACTGCAGTCTTCAGCTCTGTATTCCCTCTTTGACTGACCTGCTGCTCAGTCATCCTCTTTTCTGACAGCTTGAATTCTGCCAGTTCTCTTGCCGGTTCTGGATTGTTCAGCCAATCCTCCAGCATCTCCAGCTCCATCTCCCATGGAGTAATAAATCTTCCTTCCTGCTCCTTGGCTTCTCCTGCTGCTAGCTTCAGTGCTACAGCTTCCTCAGCTCCCTTGCTGAATGCGTTGATACATTATTGAGATTCCTTGGTTTCCCCTTCTGCTTCTACTTCTTCTTCTGTTGTCAGCTTCAATGCTACAACGCTCTCAGTTTTCTGACTGGAAGTAATGAGTCGTTCCTCGGAATGCTCATTTTTTTCCCTTCGTCCACTTGGGCAGTCTCAAATGTCTGCTCCAAATTCCTTTTGACAGTCATCTCCAACTGTAACTGCTCTGCTCTTGCACTGTCTGCAACACAATTTTCTGCCTCCTCCTAGGCAAATGGCAGGAATATTGAAATTCCCCCAATCATCAGAATACAATACCGAGTCTCCTCCTCTTCTGTCAGCTGCACCTGCTGATCTACTTGCGAGCTTATTTGCTCTGTCAGCTCCCCTGGCTGAATCTGACTTCTCAATTCATCCGTGCCCATCTGGACATATGGGATGCTTCTGCTGCTGCTTACCTGGCGGATCATGAGATCAACTGATCCCATATTCATCAGCAACCTTTGCTGAATTGAATTCTCCATCAAGCCTATGAGTCCTTCAGATGGCCTCGAAGTTTTATCTCTGCCCTCTTGGAAGTCCAATACGCTTCCGCTGCGCACCTGGCAGACTTTGATGCTTCCGCTGCCTCCCTGGCAGACTTCGAGATCTCGCAGTGATCTCTGATCATCGCCCAACTGGCAATAAAAAATTCCTTTGCCATCCTCATGACAACCCTTGATATCCTCAACTGATCTCAATTTGTTGCTTTCTTGGCAATCTGGAATTTCTTTCGCTCCACCCTCTTGGCAGTCCTTGAGATCATCAGACGATCCCAATTCATCTTCTGTTCCCTTGCCCATTTGGTAATATGGAAACTCTCTACTGCTCTCTTGGCAGTTTATGAGACCCTCAAATGATCTCATCTCATCTTCCTCATCACCCCAATCATCAAGACTTTTCCCAGTCTCTGGCCAACAGTAACAAATCATCTCTTCTTCTATGGCCCTGAGGTCTTCAGCATACCCCAACCATCTTTTCAATAGCCTCTGTTGTCCTTTGACCATCAGTTTCCTGACTGGCCATTTAACCTTGGGTGTCTTCATGGGCCATTCATTAACCCATCTCGGCTTTTTATCCTGCCACATCCTCATCTCGAGCTCCTCCATCTCTCGTTGTATGTCAGCGAGCTCTTTATCCATCTCTACTGCGTTCATCAACTTCAGACCTATGGACTACTGCCTACCTACAAGCAAGTCCTCACAGAGTCCTCCAGTGCTCTGTCTTCTTCCACATGTTTTCTCCTCTCTGCTTGAAGTATACAAACAGAGTTCCGGCTCTGATACCACTCTGACGCAAAGTCGTGTGTATCAGAGTGCTTCTCTTTTCTCCTTCACCTCTCTCACCTGAAATACACAGACAAGATTTATGGCTCTGATACCACTTTGGTGCAAAGAGTCGCAACCCTCAAGGTCCAACTGCTCTCACCAAGACCTTCCTTRTTCCTTGGCCTRAAGAGTCAAGGACTCCTTCACCTCCTCTCGGGAGTTCCCTCTCTACCCACAACACTCCTTCAACGATCTCTCCTTTACTTAACTGAGGATCGGGTTTCGCGATATCAAGAAACACGCATACATGATTCTCATGAAATTCAAAACCCTGAACCCCGAGGGGTCAACGGGTCAACGCTTTCCACATGTCGGGGATTTACCTATCAGGAAATCGGCGCATACGGTTTATGCGATTCACTACCTTCGCAAACCCCTGAATCCTGAACCCCAATGACACATGCACTATCTCCCTGGTCACATCACCTCCTTCCCTCATGTGATCAGAAATCGTAGGATCGCGCTTTCACCCATTGAAAACACTTGCAACATGAATTCCCGAATGCCAAACCCCGACCTCCCAGGATCCGATGCCACATGTCCTCGTAATGATCGACGGCTCCGATAATTTTGGGAAATCACAACTCGCAATTTCAACAACCACAAAACTCTTATCTCGCCAAACGCCGAACTCTGAATCCTGATGGGCTTTGGTCCTTCTCTCCCGCGCTTAAGGATTAAACCTCACGCAACTTATCCACGATCCAACGATCGACGGGACTTCGCGAATTTCCCTGCGATTCCAGGCTGTTACTTCTTACTCTTGAGGAATCCTTTCGCTCCAAATATTTCCCTGGTTCGAACCTTCTCCCGAGTCCTCTCCCAAGAATCATGAAGGGACTATCCCTCCTGAGCTTTCTCCTTGAATCCTTAAAGGATTAGTTTGACCTCTGCACTCTCCTTGCGAAGTCCTTGCATGCAAAGCGCTGTCTTCCCTGAGCTTCTCCTGTAGCTTCGACCTCTACAGAAGCTCGGTTCTTCTTCTCTTTCTCCCGCAGATGGAGAATACAATGCCTCCTGGCAGTCTTCCAACTCAAACAACCTATTGATGAGTGCTTCTGGGTATTCAGTAACCCAGTACAAGTTCACTCAGTGGACCTTCACACAGATGAGAGAACTCAATGAGTTCCTTCCTCCTGTGCTATCTGAACACTTCTCTCAACGCCCTCCTGGTGGAGTATCTCTACCACGGAACACCCAACAGTTATGATTTCCCTGTGCCCTCCAGCACTTCGCTAGATTCCCTCTAGGCAGAGCTTCTCAGAATCCTCAATGATTTTGTCCTTCTTAAGAACTCACAGCGGAGTTTTCCTTCTCATCACCTCATGTGCACGATCAATGCCCACTCGACAGAGCCCCACATAAGCTACAACAAGGTTTCTGTCTGCAACTGTGTCCTCCCTCGCACAGTCTACCTCTTGAGGTGTCCAACAAACTCAAGGTTCTTCTTCTTCTTCCTGAGTTTTTGATATCAACCTGTGTCTTAGCATGCCTCTATCTGACTCCTTAGAGTTCAGAGTGCAACTCTATGCACGGCCATCAGGACCTCAACGTTCTGTCACACCCACCTAGTGTGAAGCCTCAAAGACTCTCAACCTGAAATCAAACCAACTCCCTACAAATGCATGATAACACTACACAATTGCAGAATATGATGAACACACACACAGACATGCATATAATGACAGAAAATATAGGAAAAATTGCTCTGTATTAATAATGGCAAATGCCTGTATATTTTACAAGGTGTTCCTCTAGCTCTCTCTCGGCTCGTCTCTTCTGCTCTACATGCATACTTCTCACGAGCTCTACCTCAACCCTTCTCTCTCCAAAATGAGTTATCAAATCTCTTTTACATGAGGTGGCTCAATCGAGTGCTTCCCTCCAGGATTTACCTACTCTAATTAATTACAATCAATGGTTGTCTAGTCTGCTACCCAGAACTAGATCTCAGCCGATCTACAATTAAATTCCTATCTTATCTACAGCCCACACAAAGGCATGGCTCTTCTGGCTCACCAGCCTAAGACATTAATTTACGTTGAATTTCAAATTCAAAATGAGGCTGCACCTCTCTTCAGCCTTTGAAGGCGTACGTGCTGACGTGGCTGGCTGGCTGGCTGGCTGCATGGAGAGATTCTCCTTCATCATGAAATGAAATTATCATGACACTAATCAAAATCTCCTACAATTCATGTAGATGTAATGGAATTTGTATAATTTCCACCATTAGAATTTTTCCATTTATCTAAAATAAGTCCACTTGAACATTTAGTACAAAAAGTGAAGCATCAATCTTAAGTACCGAATACACGAATAAAAAAACACCACAATAGTTCCAAGAAAAATGTAGAGGAAACCAAACTTTATTATATGCAAACCCTTTCCCCTTGGGTACCTCCCTAGGTACCCCATATTATTCCCCCTAGATACACTACAATCAACCAAGTTTCAAACTACCTCAAAAGATATTTAACTGTGGTGTTAACCATAATATTTAAATGTTATGGACATGAGAATTCTACTTGGCCCTAATAGTATGAAAACAACCTCAAATTCATTTATACTTATCAAAGACTAAGTGTAGGTAAACAAGTTCCATACTTACACCTATAGGATTAATATATATGGAATTTTGGGCTATCTATGTGTAAATGCATTCAAGCAAGTTTGGGAAGCTAGTTTTGGAGGAACATTAAAGTCACGTGGTAGGGAACTTTAGTGTGTAGATGACAATAACAATTTGTAGAAGTAATTTTAATAGGTAAAGCTAAGACATGAAATGAGTATTTATATGAAATGGTGCACTTATTGTGCCATTACCAAACCTATCTTCAAGACGAATGACTTGCACACTCCTCTACCTACCCTAAATAGGTTGTGGGAGTTAGTCTCTATGGATTACATGTTAGGATTTCTCTCAACCAAGTTGGTTCATGAGTGTGTATTTGTGGTTGCTGATTGATTCTCTAAGATGATCGTTTTTTCACTCTAAAAGAAGAGCATTAGAGTAGAATCCACAACTAATATATTCTTAGTTAATTTTTGGGTTCATTTTGGGATACCACAGAGAACTATTTTAGATATGAATAGTATGTTTATGATTACTTTTCAGTCCATCCTATCGTGACTAATAGACACCACGATTACCAAATTGATTTCCTTCAATCCAAAAACTTACGGAAAGATATTCAATAGGATGATTTTTCATATATTAATAATGTACAACTAAAAGAATACATATAAATGGGATGAGCCACTTCCTTCTGTTTAACATAGTTACAATTGACCTCTTCACATATCTATTGGCCACAACCATTTTTAGGTGTTCTTGGGGTTTTATCCATTGGTCCTATCTGACGTAGTTTCACCTGTTGGATATACAGATTAATAGTCCTCCCATTCTTAGACTGAGTAAGATAGATAAAAAAAATTATCGAATGGATCCACCATGTCTATTAAGAAATTGATCATATTTTACAAAAAAAACAATGCAAAGACATAAGTAGTGACACGATCAACATTGAGTTCAACACAAGTTTTAGTTTTGTGATCATGGATATTTTCACTTTCATAAATAATGCCTCATATATCCTCATTAACAACTCATACCACTCTATATAGGCCTTACATGATCACCAGTTCTATGGATGAGAAATCCTTCAAATTGAACATTCTAGCTTTCCTTGGATTGTTGGAAATATTGTTGTCATTGATTTCAAAGAAAGGGGGATCATATATATGTCTAATATTAGTATCACAATCCTACAAATTTCCAATATAAATATTTCAAGATAAATATTTTTGAAATTATTACTTTTGGATTTTTTCTGATCAGTTTGGATACCTTATATTTGAAGGAATGTTTACCCTACATGCCTAGAACAAATGGGAGAACATGTTATATTGTTGGGAATATTACTCTGATACCTTTCCAACAATATATTGCATTCCCTCTAACTCCCTATGAATGAGGAGATATGAATTTTTATGTCTAAAAACCCAACAAGAAAATTAAGGTCGGCTAAACCAATATTTACAGGTCAATGCTGAAAGTGGGGATAAAATTACTATAAATACAAGATCAATTTTTGCATTTGTAGAGAAAGAAAGAAAGAGATCAATTATGAGGTTAACAAAACTGATATGAGGTGTTCTAAATGTTTTCGGGTGTCTTTCTAGTGTGCAATATAAGTATAAGGGATTTTCTTGAGTTCTTTATTATTCTCAAGGTACACTATCAAGGACTGAAGGTTTGTGATGTTGACATGTGCATTTTTTTAAGGTGATGATTTTTTTTATTGGTGGATATTTCTGTCAATGATTACATTCAAGGAATAATGCTATGAGGCTTTCTATGGTTTGAAGGATTGTCTATGGAATGAATAATGCAGGTTAATTCAAAATTTCTCTACATATGAAGATCTTGGATTGGTGTATACACATATCTTATTGAGTTGGTGATTAGTTGAGGAGATTTGTGTCTCCAACAGGTTGTACACTACATCTTGTTGAGTTGGTGCTCAATTGAGGAGATTGGTTTCTCTATTAGGTTGGTGTCTATATCTTACTGATTTGGTGCTTAGTTAAGGAGATCAATGTCTCCAGTAGGTTGGTTTCTACAACATTTATAACATTAGGCTCGTGCCTACAAAAAATTATAAAGATACATTCATGGATTTATCCCACAAGGGTTTCCACATTAACCTATTTGCATTGTGATTTGAATTTATATGTGATTATTGTTTCTCATCTAATGATTGATTGATGAATGGTTAAATCAAGTAAAAAGTATTGTATAATGATTGAAGCCCCACCTCTCATTATAAGAATAAGTTCAACAATTGGTATTGGAGTAGGTTCCTTCAAAAATAGTTTAACCATTGTAAGGTAGGTCTCAAGAAAAGATGGATTTTAAGGAAGATATCTCTATAAACAGAGATCCTTTGTTTGATGGGACAAAATATGCATCATGGAGTATAAGAATGAACACATATTTAAAGGCCCCTGGGTTTGGTATTTTAGAATTGGTCACAAGAGGTTATACAGATGAAGTTTGGAAGAAATCAAGTGAAAACAATTAAAAAGCAATAGATGTCATATTGAGTGGCCTATCAGGTTATGAGACTGCCAAGATAATGAAGAGTACATCAGCCAAAAGTTTTTTGGAAAATATAAAAAACATTTATGAAGAGATATATGGTGATTGTTATAGCTTTGAATTAGGGATATAAGAAGCACAATTTGTGATAAAGATAAAAAGAATAGCTAACACATACAAACGTAAGTTACACTTCAAATTCTTTAAGTGTAGTAGAATATGATATTTTTCTACTAAGTGTCCATATGAAGAAAGGGAAGACAATGATTATGAAGAAAAATATGTATCCATAACCATAGAAAAAATTAATGTTGATGAACAAAATAAAGATAATCAAAAATTAAAAAAAAGAAATATTAAGAAGAAGAAGATATTGAAACAAAACTTGTTTGTGCCTTAGAATAAATAGAGAGGCTTAGGAAAAAGAATATAAAGAACATAGATAAATTGCATTAATATGAAGAGGAGGATTGTGATCTTGAAGAGATAAAGAAGATAGTTATCATCCTGAAGAATCAACTAGAAGAGGCAAAAAGGATAGACAAAGTGGTGAGAAGTCAGCTAAAAGAAAAGGAAGAAAATTGTGAGAATCTAGAGGATGAAATCATTTCCTTGAGAAAGGAACTAGAGAAAACAATTGATCAATTGAATAGAACCTTGAAGTTTGGGAAGAGTACTTAAATATTATATAATATTCCAATTTTCCAAAGGTCACCATTCATGAATATATGTCTTGGATATGATGAAAAACAAAATATCCCTAAGTGAGATGCAAACACTAAGGTCACAAATCTGTCAGAAAAGGAAAATGAAGAAAATCCTAAAATATTTGCCAATATTATCAAAGGATCCATCAACAATGAAAGGAGCTACTAGAAAGGAAAATATGATGATAAAAAACCTGATTCTTCTCACAAGAATAAGAAGAATGAGTTCATAAGAGTTGTTCCACCAAGAAATCCTTTCACAAATTGGTATCAAAATCTCTTTCTTGGCTATTTTTTTCTTGCAATAATTTTGGTCATAAGGAAATAGATTGTAGAGCTTATGCAAGAAGTGATGATGAGATAGATAGAGATAGAGGTTTTTATAAGAAGTCAAAGGATGACTATGTGAGAAATAAAATGAGAAGTTCTCATTGGCTTGATAACAAAAACTACAATTCATTTTCTACTCTACTTTAGTACAATATTGAATGTTATAAGTTCAATAACTATTGGAACATAGCATGTTACTATAGAAGCAACACAATATGACCTCTTAAACAAAACAAGATATAATATTTTATTCTCAAACATATAGAAGAATTCTCAAAGTTTTGGAAAATGAAGAAAAACAAAGAAAGAGACATAGATGAAAACATTTTCTATGAGAAAGGATGTTAAGAACCAAACATCAATATAGCATAGAAAACCTCACGAAAAGTACTCAATGCCTTGAAAAAGAGATAATTTCAGATAATAAGCCTCTTCGAGGGGGCAACCTCTGTTTACACCTCTTAAATGTTCAAGTACAAGATGATTCAAAATGAAAATGTCTCCTTGGTATATATAGGAGACTAGGAGGTATAATTACAACTAATGGCCTAAAGCCGACATAAATAAAATAA
>JZKD02S1670646.1:604413-619348 GCA_000966675.3 Picea glauca
TCTTCTCTGTTACGAAATTTTTCAATACTTCCATGATCTCCCCTTTTAATCCATCCATTTTAGTATCCAACTTAGCTTCTATTGAATCCATCAACTTAGCTTCCATTGAATCCATATTAGTATCCAACTTATCTTCCATTGAATCCATCTTCTTTTGTAGTTCATTTATTTCCCTACACTTTTCTTCACCTTCATCAAGAATCCAATTAGGATTTTCTGGAGGCTTATTTGGTGTAGAAGGTCCCCTTTTTGGTGGCATGTTCGCCAAGTATCACTTTTGAATCTTGATTTTGAGGTGGTTCTGTTAGACAATATTTATTCTGTTCTATCTCCTAGGTTTCGACCCTTCTGGGTATGAACCTTTCTTTTAGGTAGTTATCTGATATTTCTTCTCTGCAATGCCATAGGTCTGATCAAAATTGGATGGGCCAAGTGGAATTTATGGTAACTTCCTCACAAATTGCCAATTTTTGGCATTTCTAGGAGATCTCACTTGTATAGCATGCCCCGCACAAATTAATTGATATAAAATTCTAAAAATTGTACCCAAAATACTACATACTGTCCATTAGCCAATAAAACTAGTCCCACTCAATTTGGATACTCTAGCAAGAAGTTATGATTGTTTTACCTAGAACACCTTCTTGAGACTAGTCAATAGGACTAGTCAGATACCCTGTCTTACACAAGGTGTATATACAAATTTAAGATGACCCATAATTTGAAATGTTTTCCACAGATACTTTACTAATTTATGTAAATGGCCTCTAGATTTCAGGGTTGGAAACATTACAAAAAAAAAATTATAGCGAAAATTCCGCAATGACTCATTTTAGGATGATTCTAGAACCCTATCTTGTACAGGTTGTATCTCTGAAAGTATAAGGCATCAGGAGCTTAATTTTTAACCCAACGTACCTTGATCCATATGATAAATATCCTCCAATCCGTTCCCTCTGAAACATTGTAGAAAAAAAGTTATAGAAAAAATTCCACGGTGTCTCAGATGTAGCAGCGAAACCCCAAGACCTTGAGCTTTGATACCATATGTTAAGAACCAAACATCAATATAGCATAGAAAAACCTCAGGAAAAGTATTCAACACCTTGAAAAAGAGATATTTTCATATAATAAGCCTCTTCGAGGGGGAAACCTCCTTTTACCCCACTTAAATGATCAAGTACAAGATGATTCAAAATGAAAATGTCTCCTTGGTATATATAGGAGAGTAGGAGGTATAATTACAACTAATGGCCTAAAGATGACATAAATAAAATAACATTACTAATATAATATGTCCCAATTAAGGGGTAATGAGACAATATTAGGGATTAACAAAGGATGTGATAAGATAGATGAAGATGGAAAGGAGATTCATTGTTTTGATTTTCACTTGAAACATGAACACCAATTTCTAGCAAAGGTATGGTTGTGACATTTCCTAGTGAAAATGGAAATCCAAGTTTAAAATACTCTTTTCGAGAAGATAAGTCATTTCATTGGTCCTTGTCAGAAAGGAATGTGGAGCATAAACAAATTCAAATAAAGTCAACACTAAAGCTTTATCTCGTTCAGAACACGAATGTGATGACTTTGGAGTGAAAGTTTTGTTCAATAAAAATAATAAAATAGAAGGATCAATGTTGGATACTGGTAGCAAAGAAAACCTAGATAATGATCAGTTGTCAACAAGTGAGAAATTACATAAATACTTTTGAAGTATCAGAACTACAGTATGGTTTCCCAACTGAAGGATGAAATGTAGGTTGAGAAGATTTCACGTGAATAATTATTGAATGAAAAAGAACATGCTGTAGAGTGAAGGGAAGAACAATCTTATGGAGCATCCCTTTTCCATTGGTGTCAAAGGGGGAGAAGTTATAGACAGAGGAATAATTGTAGACACAAGGAAATTTTCAGATAGGGGGATTATAAGAATTGACTAAGGGTTTCCATCAATGAAAAAGGGGAGATTGCTGGAAATATTATTGTCATTGATTTCAAATATAGGGGGATCCTATATATGTCCAAGATAAATATTGCATGCCTACAGATGTCCAATATAAATATTGGAATATGTATATTGTTGAAAGTATTACTTTTGGATTTTTATGATCAGTTTGGATACCCTATATTTGAAGGAAAATTTACCCTATGAACCTACGTAAAATGGGAATAAAATTTATATGGTTGGAGTGATTATTATGATTCCTTTCCAACAATATATGGCATTCTCTCTAACTTCCTAGGAATGGGGAGATATGAATTTTTCCATCCAACAAACTAGCCATAAAATTGAGGTCAGTTTAGCTAGTCGTTATAGGTTGGCCCTAAAAGTGTGGACATACTTACTATAAATACAAGACAAATTTTCGCATTTTTAGAGAAACAAAACAAGTGATCAAGTATGAGGTGTGAATAATTGATATGAAATGTGATAAAGGTTATAGAGTGTATTTTTGTTGTGCAAGAGAAGGATATAGGATTTTCTTGACGTCTTTCTTGTTCTCAAGGTGCTCTATGAAGGAATGAAGGTCTATGATACTATTGTGTGCACTATTTTGAGGTTGCAATTTTTTCTTTCAGTGCATGTTGTAGTCAAAGGATTTTTTCATTAGTGGATATTATTGTCAATGGATGTTGTCACTAGTGGATGTTGTCATCAGTGGATGTTTCCATCAATGACAACATTTTGGGAATGATGCTATGATGATTTCTATGGTTTGAAGGATTGTTTTTGAAATGAATCATGCAAGTGAAGTCATAAGTACTCTCTGTGTATGGAGATATTGGATTGGTGCTTATAGATATCCTATTGATTTCGTGCTCATTTGAGGACATTGGTGTATCTAGTAGGCTGGTCCTTTCATCTTGTTGAGTTGGTTCCCATTTGAGGAGATTGGTGTCTCCAGTAGTCTAGTTCCTGCATACATTTATAAACATAAGTTTATGGTTTTCTCCCATAAGTGTTTCCACATTAAACATTGTTAAATGTGATTTGAGTTTATATGTGATTATTGTTTCCCATCTAATGAATGATTGATGAATGGTTAAATAAAATAAAAATTATTGTATTTTAATTCACATACCCCCTCTCTTAGTATAAGCATAAGTTCAACAATTGGTATCAAATCAAGTTCCTTCAAAAATAGCTTAACCACTAGAAGGAATTCTTGAGAAAATATGGATTGTAAGGAGGGTATCCCTATAAACATATATGCTTTGTTAGATGGAAAACAATATGCAACATGGAGTATAGAAAAAAATATATATTTGAACTCCCTTGTGTTTGGTATTTGGGAATTATTCACAACAGGTTATACAAATGAAACATAAAAGAAGTCAAGTAAAAACAATACAAGAACAATAGATGGAATCTTGAGTGTACTATCAAATTTTAAGATTGTTAAGGTAATGAAGTGTACATCAGCTAAAAAAATTGCGACAAGAAACAAAAAATATATGAAGAGATGGTGATTGTTTGAGTTTTGAATTAGGTATATAATAAGCACAATTTGTCAAAACTCTCAATGAAATACCTAACAAATACAAAGGTAAGATACCCTTCAAATGATTTAAGTGTGGTAGAATAGGACATTTTTCTATAAAGTGTCCATATGCATAAAGGGGATACAATGATGATGCATAAGAATATCTCTACATAACCATGGAAATGAATCTTGGTAAGGAATAAAATCAAGAAAATTAGAAAGAAAAACCGGAAGAAGAAGAATAAGATATTCAAGGAAAAATTGTTAGTTCCTTAGAAGAAATCAAGAGGATTAGGAAAAAGAATATAAAGAATAAAGATAAATTTATTAAATATGAAGAGGAAGATCATGATATTGAAGAAATATAGAATATAGTTATCATATTGAAGACTCAACTAGAAGAGGAAAAAAGGATAGATAAAGTGGTGAGAAGTCAACTCAAAGAAAAGGAATAAAATTGCAAGAAGCTAGAGGCTAAAACCATTTCTTTAATAAAGGAACTAGAGAAAAAAACTGATTATTTGAATATAATATTGAAGTCTGGAGAGATTACTAAAATCTTAGATAATATTCTAAGTTTCCAAAGGTCAAAATTCATTAAGACAGATCTTGGCTATCATGAAAAATAAAATACCCCCGAGGGAGACGCAAGCACTAGGGTCAAAAAGCCATAAGAAAAGGAAAATGAATAAAATACTAAAACCTATGTGAATATTCTTGAAGGGTCCATAAACAATTAAAGAAACAACAAGAAAGGCAATGATGACTAGAAAAACCTGAGTCTTCTCACAATAATAACAAGAATGAGTTCAAAAGAGTTGTTTCACCAAGAAGGCCTTTAACAAAATGGATCAAAGTATCTTTCTTGGCTATTCTTTTTCTTGAAATAATTTTTCTCATAAGACAATATGTTGTAGATATTATGCAAGAAGTGATCATGTGAGACATAGAAATAGAGGTTATTATAATACCTCAAAGGATGACCATGTGAGCAAAAAAGCTAGAAGTTCTCATGGGTTTGCTAATAGAAACTACAATTCATTTTCTCCTCTACTTGATTAAAATATTGAATTTGTTAAGTGAAATAACTATGGTAACATAGCACGTCAATATAGAAGCATCACAGTAGGAGATCCTAAAAAAAATAGGGAAGAATATGTTTTTTTCCAAACGTAAAGAAGAATACTAAAAGGTTTGGAAAAGGAAGAAAAAAAAAGAAACATGGAGAAAAGAAATTGTTTGTTATGAGAAAGGATGTTATACAATATATGAATATGGCAGAGAGATTTGTTGTTTTAATTCTCACTCGAAAAATGTATGCCCCATTTCTAGAAAAGGTAAGGTTGGGACATTTCGTTGTGAAACTGGAAATTCAATTTTATAATACTCTTTTGGACAAAAGAAATAATCTGATTGGTCCTTTTTAGAAAGGAATGTGGAGGAGAAAGAAAATTAAAATAAATTCAATGTTAAAGCTTCATCCCATTCAAAAGAACCATGTCATGAATTTGGAGTTGAAGGTTTCTTCAAGAATAACAATCAAATAAAAGGATAGATGTTGGATACTTGTAGAAGAGACAACTTGGATAATGATAAGTTGTCAAAAAGTGATAAATTAGAGATATACTTTTCATGAACTAGAACTACATAATGGTTTTCAAGCTAAAGGATTGTTGGACATGTTGACCACACTGAGACGGGGTTTAATCAGTGTAGGGCTCTATTAACTCCTTTACAAAACACCTTAGTTAGAAATCACCATTTAATAATCATTCATTACTTTAATTTATATTAAGTTGTATGCAAACATTTATCAACAACAAACATCATCAATAACCATCACTACAAGAACCAAAAGGAAAAAAAATATATGTATAAGTTTCTTTTATGTTATGTATTTCAATCCTTGGGGGTTTTTCAACAACAACTGAATAGAGAAATAACTACACAAGAGTACCAACTCTCAATGCAAGAATCAACTTGCAAAACACAACACCAACTGAGAAGAGAAATAAATCCTCAAAAGATACCAATATGTCAACAAGTATACAACTTGTTTATATTGCATATCACGTATGTATGTGACTTACCTATACTTCAACACATGTATGTACATGCACTAACCCACTATCAACCTATGTACACCTTCAGAAAGTAGGGTTTCTAAAAATTCAACCTTTTGGCCCTTCACACCCTTTCTTCCTCTATCACATCCAATTTTGATGTGTCACTAAAATATTCTTGTCACTTCCCAATCTATACCATAACCAATCACAAATATATCTATACCATCCAATAGCCTATGCATGTTCCTCATGCATACATAGTCACAGATCATCGGAATCTATTAATCATAACATAAATGAACTACTCAACCAACCATCTACCATATTTAGACATCAATACAACCATACAAAGAATGTCTCAAGCATTTACCATACCATGAGCAAGTCTAAACATCAAGACAAAATGTACCCATACCAAAACCTCTGTAGCAGATCCTAACCTATAGAATGTTGATCTGGAACTTGCTTCAAACTTCAAGAACCTGACACCAACTCTCACTCAATATTCCATGACTCTTTCCAACTGTATGCACCCTAATCTACTTCATATCACGTGTGCACAAACCCTGGATCATTCTAGCCTGCATATGTACATTCTCTGTCTCACTCCAACCCACATATTACTTCAAAAAAGTAGGGTTTTCTGAACCCTCGAAATTTCCACCTTCAAAACCTCAGACTTACAGAACTTTTGATGTGTCCATGAGTACCTACAATGAATCTTTCACCAAAATAGATATTTAATATACTCAAGTAAATCACACCCATAATATACCCTTTCTCTCTTATTTATACATCTCCAAGTAGTTTCTTCTAGGGTTTATCATCTAAACCACTTCAACCAACTTCCTTCTTTTGGGGCTAACCCAATTCTAGCCTCTTGTCCACTTATAACCCACTTTTCTACAAATATTAAATTCTCAACTTCTAGTTGCAACTAAAGTTTTTTTAATTTTTTTCTTGTTGCAACCACTTAACCCATGATTAATGACTTTGACTGGTCAAATTTCTTCTAGGAGATTCAACAATATTTTGACTTCTTTGACCTTCTAGGGGCTTCTAGACAACACATGAGGGTTCTCCAACTTCATATGGCCATAACTCTCTAACCATGAAGAGTTATGTGATGCTCCACCTATCACCAGAAATTTCATGACAAGCATTATCCATCTGGTATAACATCACATAAAAATTCACTGATATTCATTACATTATTCATCAATGAAAATTGGATTCCCTAACCACACTTCTAGGATGACTCAACCACTTAACCATTTGGACTTCACAAAGCATCTTCCCATGATGGATTTCACCATAAGGGGACCACTTTGGAGTTCATCCATTTGGTACTTCCTATCAACTAGGAATGATTTTAAGGATGGAAATGTATTTTAAAATGTAGAAACCTTGGTAAATCTTACTAATCCTTCATATGCCAATTATAAATGTTTGGCGATATTTTTGTAATTTTTTTTAAATTTATAAGGATTTTATATAGTTTGTATAAAATTTTGGCGATTTTTAAGGTAAAATAATTTTATCCTATAGAATTTGGGCGAAACATTTTTAGAATAACGAATCATTTTTTGGAAAAAACCATGGAAAATTAACCCATGAGATAAATTTAGCCCCTAAAAGCATCCCTGCTATCAACCATGATAAGACAACAATGATCAACCTTTACATCAATGCATCTATACATCAATCCATCTAGAACATTAACCCATGAAAAATCATCACTATGACACCTCATTACATTATCCCTCGAACATAAATTACGTCTATGATGATATGATCCAACAATAGATACATCAATGATACTATACAAGACATAAACTCTTTGACATCACTCCTTTGACATCAATGACAAAATACTGCAACAATCTCCCCCTTTGGAATTGATGGAAATACCAACATTGATTTCAACACCAATCATTGATTGAAACATGTATACGTGGAAATTCTCTTCATCAATAGTCATCAATCAAATCAATGTGACTATCTCTCCCCCTTTGACATCAATGGAAAAGGGTATTTTTCTCCTTGGGGTTACTGCCCCTACCTGAACTCTCCTTGGGGCTGCTCCCCCTGTCTGGATGCCTTGGGCACGATCACCTTGTCTAATGCTCCATCATTTGAGAAATATTGTCCCATTTGTATAAGGGATATCACTCTGATTGAATTCAAATTTCATATCTCTTATTCTCCCCCTGTGACCATTACTCCCCGCTGAAACATGCCTCTTTTCTCTCTCTCCAAGCATGTAAATCTATGTCTTGCATTTGATGAATCTCTCCTCTTAGAATCATGTTGCTGCAACCAATCATGGGAATACGAATAAATCATGTTATGTGTATGTCTCCCCCTATCTTCTCTACAATATGAACAATATGCTACCATAGTAATCTGCTTCTGGTGCAAATTATACAACTCAATGGAACATAGATCAACTACTCAAGAATGACCTTCTCTTCCTATGACGATCCTTGGACCTATCCATGCATTAATCATATAGAATTGTACCATACCATACATCAAGTGTATGCCAATCATATATATTATCTCATGCCTCAATCATGAAGAAAAATATATGTCAAAAATGAATCATGAACAAATCATCAACCATGTGCACCTTGTGCCATACCATGTTCCAACCATGCACATAAATCATGTACACCATCCATGTATATAAATACTATACCATAAAATATCATAAATGAAGAGTATAAACCATATGCCAATAACATGTTCCAACTGTGTGCTAAGCATGTATCAATATCACCAACAAACACCTCTAACAATCCTCAATCATGTGCCAAACTATGCATCAAAACATGAACTATAACATCACCGAGATGTGTCTCATCCAGGGATGATTTTAAGGATGGAAATTTGTTTTAAAATGTAGAAACCTTGGTGAATCTTACTAATCCTTCTTATGTCAACTATAAATGTTTGACGATATTTTTGTAAAAATATTCAAATTTATAAGAATTTTATATAGTTTTTATAAAATTTTGGTGATTTTTAAGGTAAAATAATTTTATCCTATAGAATTCAGGCGAATGATTTTTAAAATAGAAAATCTCATTTTTGGAAAAACCATGGAAAATTAGCCGATGAGAGAAATTTAGCCCCTAAAATCATCCATGGTATCATCATGTACTAACATCACCAAGTTTATACCATGACCTCATCAATATATACATCCAAGAATGTGCCAACATACATAAGTTATATACCTCAACCATGTGATATATCACTCATGATATACCTCTACCATAAACCAAGTGTCACAAACCATGTGTGAAGAAATCTCTCAATCATAAAGTATCAACAAATCACCACAACAAGTGTGTCAACTATCCCATACATCATGAAACAAATTATATGCTAAACAACTAATACCAATGATGTATTTTAACCAAGTAATATCACCCACAATCATATACTATCTATAAGTTCATCGACCATGCACCAAACATGTATCACCATTAGCACCAACCAAGTGCATCAAACATGCACCAAACCTCAATAAGATATCCATACACATATGCCATATTATCTATAAACTATGTGCCCATGATACTGGTGGCAAGTGCCTCAACCAATGTGCCAAGTATGTACAAAGCATGCATCAACTATAGATCAAGTAGTGACTTATCAATGATGTACAACATAGTCACCTCATCAATTTCATGTCTCAATATGTAGCTCAACCACATGCCAAATTAATGCACCAAGATATCCAACAAATATGCCTCCAACAATACATCATAAGATATGTCAATGGAGCTCACATATATACCAGCCATGTATCACAATAGATCTTTGTCAAGAACATTCACTACAATAGGTATATTTCATAAATAACACCTCTAGATATGTGCCAAGAGCATGCCTCAATAGATCAATGATATATCTCTATATTAACATCACATCAACATGAAGTATCACATAACAACATGCCATATCATCACTGAAAAAATCAACATTGTCCCTTAACATAAAATGCCTCAATAACATTCTAAGATTACTACCATGCATCGAAGATAGACCTAGAGCATAAGCTTCAATACTTAACCATATTTCATCACCATGCATACATCCTACACACATGCAAGCATATAATCATAAAAACCTGCAAAAAACCATGTCAACCCCTGCAAAACAGAGTTATACCATCAAATCATGTTGCACTCATCTTCATAGCCTTCTTTTCCAAGGTTTTTACCATAAGTACACAACATTCTCCATAGACATATTGTGTATGTACTTGACCTTGTTATAGGTCAGCCCACGTATGTACGTGACTTCTCCCACAAGATCCCACATATACTTCAGAAAAATTCAAGATTGATCTTTCCTCATGGCTGCCATTTTGTTCTAGTTGTTCATTCTTCTTCATCCACTTTTGAAGGTGTCCCAACTTCTCAGAACTTGAGCTCTAAGGTTCCATATTTTCAACATTTTCTTTCTTCCTAGATTCATGTGTTCTTCTTTTCATGCTATATGAAGAACTCTTCATGGAATGTCTTCTTGTGTTGTATAAATCCTAGGATTTGTGGCCAAACCCACTACAGTTGTAGCATCTCATGGTGTGACAATGAACATCAATGTGTTCCACTTGATTTCATCTCCAACACCTTAGGGTGTTATGAAACCCTTCAACATATTTTCTTGTAGAATTTTTTCAATCCAAAGCTTTGTGACCATATTCATTACATGAGAACCAATGACCATGAAAAACAATTTCATACCTTTGTTTTGGTGTCCTCCTTGAAGGTGTCTATGTTCTGAACTTTCTTTGGGGTGTAAATATGTCTTATTGATGTCTTCCTTTCTTTGTTCTTTTGAAAGTTTCCTTGCTTTGTGTAGGTGCTTGACTTGCAAACTTTTTTCCACCTTTTGAGAATGGACTTATGTCATGCTTCTTAGAAGTGCTAGCTTCAAGTTGTATAGATTCCTTGTTGTATCCAAGACTTGATTCATCGTTTGGTGATATTTGACTATCCGAGATTTCATTCAATATTGTTGAACTATTCATGAACTTGATATGAGTATTTTAGTTCCCTACTTTCTTTCTGAGATCAACAACTTCAACTTCCAACTTATGGCATGAATCTTCCTTTTCATTTACTTGTTTATTTAATAGTTCTTATACCTTTTTGGCTTCTTCAAGTTGAGTCCTTAGATTTACATTGATTTTAATATCTTCAAGGATTTTTCTAATTTCATCATCTAGCTTCTTATTTTCTTCTACTTGACTAGTTAGATCATTCTTTAATCTCTTAATCTCTTCTTCTTTTTATTCTAATTGAGTTGTTTTACTGTCTTCTTGTTCTTTGAGCATTTTCTTTAATTCCATGATATGCTTTGGGTACCTTTCTAAGAATTTATTAATGAAATTTTCAAGAAACTTAGAAGCAATTGAACAATGTCCTATTTTTATGCCAATATCACTTAACTCAAATAACACTTTTTCTTTAAACTTAAACAACTCTTCTTCTTCATCTACACAAACTTCTACTACATCTTCTTCATCATTTGTAAGAGAACATTCAACTTCACTAGGAGTATTATAATCAAAATATTTTTGAGATTCGTTAACTTCATTTTCCTTGATAGAATTGTCTTATTTGTCTTGATATACCTTATCTAGCTCCAACCATAGATATTTGGAGGAAGTACGTTCTCCCATGATTTCTTTGATAGAACTTGAGATTCCATTGAAAATGATCTTGCGAGCTAATACATCATTCTTCTTTTCTTCCTTTTGTGCTACAAACTTTGACTTATTCTTTAAGGGAACTGATCCAACAATAGATGCATTCCAAATACCTTTTCCTTTTTCCTTGAAAAAAAAAATCATTTCTATTCTCCATGTCAAGTAATCTATCTCATCAAAGAGGGGAACTTCATGTTCATGTTCATCCATTTGTGTGTCCATGGAACTCCTTGAATCTTGTACGACTTATGATGAAGACATGTTATGATTCCAATTATTGGACACAAAAGACACACTGAGAGGGGGGTTGAATTAGTGTAGTGCTCTATTTACTCCTTTACAAAACAACTTAGTTAACAATAACCATTTATGCATCCTTCATTACTTTCATTTATAATAAGTTGTATGTAAACATATCTCATTGAAAAACATCATCAATAGCCATCACCAAAAGAACCACAAGGAACACAGAATATATGTATAAGTTTATTTTATATTACAAACTACAATCCTTGGAGGTTTTTCAACAATAACTAAATAGAGCAACAATTCCACAAGAGTACCAACTCTCAATGAAAGACTCGACTTGCAAAAATCAACACCAATTGAGAAGAGGAATCAATCCTCAATAGATAACAATCTGCCAACAGGTATGTGACCTTATTATATTTCATCTCACGTATGCACAAGACCTACCTATATTACACCACGTGTATTTACACACCCTAGCCCAATTTCAGTATGTGTACACCTCTAGAAATTAGGGTTTCTAAAACTTCAACCTTCTATCCCTTTAGACCATTTATTGCTCTATCACATATTCTTTTGATCTATCACTACAATCTTCTTGTCACTGACCAATATGTACCATAACCAATCACAAACATATCTATACCATTCAACAACCTATGCATCCTCCTCATGCATACATAGTCACATATCATGGACATATCTCAATTAGAACTAAACTGAACTAATCAAGCAACCAACTACCATATTCATACATCAATACAACCATACAAAGAATTCATCAATCATTCACCATACCATGATAAATTATAAACATGAAGGAAAAATGTACACATACCAGAACCTCTATACCATATATGAACCTGTAGAATGTTGATATGAAACTTTCTTTAGACTTTAGGATCTTGACACCAACTCTTACTCAAGCTTCCACAACTCTTTTTAGCTGTATGCACCCCGATATACTTCATCATGCATGCGTACAAGCCCAGGCTTACCTCATCCCATGTACGTATGTTCTTTAGATCATTGCAACCCACGTACTATTTCAGAAAACTAGGGTTTTTTGAACCCCTGAAACTTTCATAGTCAAAACCTTAGACTTATATAACTTTTGATGCATCCATGAGTACCTGCAATGAATCTTCCACCAGAATAGATATTTAATGTACTCAAGTAAGTCACACCCATAAGAGACCATTTCTCTCTTATTTATACTTCTTAAAGTAGCTTATTATAGGTTTTATCATCTAACCCACTTCAACCAACTTCCTTCTTTTGGGGCTAACCCACTTCTAACAACTTTTCTACTTCAAGCCCACCTTGCTACAAATAGTAAATTATCCACTTCTAGTTGCAACTAAATTATTTTTAATTGTTTTCTTGTTCCAACCACTTAAACCATGATTAACCACTTTGACTAGTCAACTTTATTCTAGGAGCTTTTAGAATAGTTTGACTTATTTGACCTTCTAGGGGATTCTAGACAACATATGAGGGTTCTCCAACTTCATATGGCCATAACTCTCTAATTGTGAGGAGTTATGTGACGCTCCACCTATCACCAAAAATGGAATGACAATAACTACCCATATGGAATAGTTTCATTGGAAAATTCACTTATCTTCATTAAATTGTTCATCAGTCAAAATTGGGTTCCCTAACCACACTGCTAGTATAACCCAACAAAGTGTCTTCCCATGAGGGATTTCACCATAAGGGGACCACTTTGGAATTCATCCATTTGGTACTTCCTATAAACCATGATAAGACAACAATGATCAACCTTTACATCAACCCATCTATACATCAATCCATCTAGAGAATTAACCCATGACAACACATCACTATTACACCTCATGAAATTATCCCTCGGACATAAATTACATATAGGATCATATGATCCAACAACAAATACATAAATGATACTACAAAAGAAATCAACTCTTTGACATCAATGAAAACATACTGGAACAAGGATGAAATGCAGGTCAAGAATATTTGACTTGAAGATTCATTTCATGAAAAGAAAATGTTGTATAGTAAAGAGAAGTACAAGCTCATGGGGATCATTCCTTTTCCATTTATGTCAAAGGGGGAGAGGTTTCAGACAAAGGAATAATTCCATACACAAGGAAAGTTGCAGACAAGGGGAGTACCACAATTGACTAAGGGTTTCCATGAAGGATAGAGAGAGAGATTGTTGGAAATATTGTTTTCATTAATTTAAAATACAGGGGGATCCTATATATGTCCAAGATAAATATTATAATCCTACAAATGTCTAATATAAATATTTCAAGATGGATATTGTTGAAAGTATTAGTTTTGGACTTTTGATGATTAGTTTGGATACCTTATCTTTTAATCATTTTTTATCATACATACCTAGATAAAATGGGAGCATAGGTTATATGGTTGGAAATATTATTATGTGACCTTTCCAATGGTATATGGAATTCCCTCTAACTCCCTAGAAATGAGGATATATGAATTTTTTTGTCTGACAACCCAACTAGAAAATTTAGGTCGGCTCAACTTGTCTTTACAGGTCGACCCTAAAAGTGTGGACATTATTACTATAAATAGATGATATATTTTCACATTTGTGGAGAAATCAAGAAAGTGGTCAAGTTTTAGATGTGCAAAAGTGATATGAGGTGCACTAAAGGTGTTGGGGTGTCTTTCTAGTGTGCAAGAGAAGACCAAGTGATTTTCATGAGGTCTTTATTTTTCTCAACGTGTGATATGAAGGAATGAAGGTCTATGATGTTGTCATGGGAATTTTTTTGAAGTGGTGATGTTGTCGTGATTGGATGTTTCCATCAATGGATTTTATCATTAGTGGATCTTATCATTAGTGAATTTTGTCATCAGTCTATGTTTTCATCAGTGGATGTTGTTGTCAATAATTACATTCTAGGAATGATGATATTAGGCTTGATAGGGTTTGAAGGATTGTTTATGGAATGAAGCATGGAGGTTAATTCATAAGTAATATTTGTATGAAGATCTTTGATCAGTGTCTAGACATAACTTATTAATTTGTGTGCTCAGTTGAGGATACTGGTGTCTCTAGTAGGTTGGTCCCTACATCTTGTTCATTTTGTGCTTAGTTGAGGATATTGGTTTCTCCAGTAGGTTGGTACATACATATTGTTGAGTTGGTTCTCAGTTAAGGGGATTGGTGTCTCCGGTAGGTTGGTTCCTACAATGCTTGTAACAATAGGTTTATGCCTATAGAAATTTATAAAGATAATTTTATATTTTTCTCTCACAAGTGTTTCCACATTAAACTCTGTGCATTATGATTTTAGTTTATATGTGATTATTGTTTCTCATCTAATGAATAATTTATGAATGGTTAAATAAAGTAAAAATTATCGTATAATGATTCAACC
>JZKD02S1670646.1:619357-650014 GCA_000966675.3 Picea glauca
TTAGTATAATAACAATTTGAACATTGATTGCACCCCATATTCAATGTGGAGTTGCTTCAACCATATTTTCCAACTATGTTGGAAACCTCAGTGGTGGATAAGAACTTGGTCTCTATAGAGATAAGTATTGAATAACTCATATGCACCAATAATAGGGGTACCTACCAACAAAAAATATAACTCTACTATGTTGTCAAAGTAGGTAATCCCCTTCACTAGGGAAAGTGTCTACACATGTGTTAGACTCAACATAAGTTTCCCCATATGATGTTGGAACTTGAAACAATGGGAAATTTTCTTCATAAGGTGGAATGACTGATCTAGATGGATACCAGTGGCCACCAACCACCACAATCGACTCATAATCATTATACATCTTGGAAAATTTACTACAATTTTATAGCTCTTGAACTTTTAATGCATTTTTAGGGAATTTCCCATGCATATAATAATATTTGGAACAACCCAATAAATTCCCCAAATGGATTTTGCATATGATGTTTGGAGCCACCGGAAGTTGATACATCAACTATGCTCCTTGGATCCCACATTCCTTTTGGCACCTCATATCCTAGGGTTTGGGTTTTGGATCTTTAGGATTTTTTCCTCTCAAGTTTTTATAATTTAAGATAAATTGTAGTTTTAGCCTCTTGAAATGGTCTTCTTGTTAATGATCATAGTAGACATATCTCTCTTTAGATATAAGATACCACAATTCTAGTTAGTTTGTATTTCTTTTCATATTGCAATGTTTTCTCTTTCATTCAATATTAGAGTTTAAGGTTAACTTTATTACTATGATCTAGATTATTTCATTCAATATTAGAGTTTAAGGTTAACTTAATTTCTATATAAATTTGATTCTCCACATAATCTAGATCACCAACACTAAATGATTGATGGGGACATTTAAAAGAATGGTATTAATATTTGAGAATCCCTCCACCTGTATGGTTGTTATTGATTGGTTTCTTTTAAAAGAAAGGAAATAATCCTATTTTGTTATAAGATAATTTTGCAATTCAAATATAATAATTATTTTTTGTTTTCTATTTGTTGAATTGTGATTTAGTAACAACTTGGAGTGGTTGTTATCACAATGATCTTGTTTTCAATTCTAAATGGAATTCTCATATCCTACACAAAAAAATTTATAAGTGGTTGTTTATTATATGAACATTCTTAGTGTTGACTTTGGATAGATTATTGTAAAAAGTGAGGTTCCTATTAAAACAATAACCCATTTATTATTTCTAAAAATATCTTTCAATATTTTCTAAATAAATCGACATCCTTTTTTATATGTAAACTTTTGTTAAAATGTTCTAATAATAAAATTACATTATTTGTCAACATTGATAATCTTATCAAGAATTTCCCAAAGGGGTTGGATTCAATGGTGGAAAGCGAGGACTTTTTCACCATTGGGCAAGGTTCAATTCTTGTGAGGGCCTAACCTAGAGACATGAGGGCACCTTGAGGTAGTGGTTGAACATGTGCTTGCACCTAGAGATATTATATTAAATAATATTGTGAACTGTGCACACATAAGTGGATCAAATCCCACCCCCATGCCCTCCAAATTTAAAGTCCCTATGGAGTACAAAATTTGGTGAGGGAGTGCGCTGTTAAGGAACTCTGTAAGTGAAGTCACCGGTTCGAAAGCTATGGGGACACCTCAAATCCAACCATGTTAAGGGTCGGTGCGGTCCAGGGTAGGTTCAATGTCTGGGTGATTTTGATGTATTAGATGTCTCTGGGTTGTGGAATCTTAGCCATGGGACAATCCCTCGAGTCAAGGATACTTAGCTAAGAAACAAAATATGATCAATAATTTAAATATTTCCCATTTATCAAAACATTATAAAATTGTGTATCTCATTTTTTTAATGTAAATTAAAAACAACTAATGGAAAAACTATTAGAGACCAAAATTATTTAAAAATCAATAGAAAAACACATTTATTAAAAAATATATCAATTCTATAACATTTTAAACAATCATAATAATAAGTAGTGCAAATGATGTACCCTCCAGGAAAGAGGTTAATATACAATCTAGGTCAATATCTAGTCTCATGTATGGGACTAAGGTTAGATGTGGATTGAAATAACATGACCCCACAATCCTAGCCTAAATGACGATAACAATATATACCAAAATTCTTGTATATATTGTCTAGGTTGAAACCACCTTTTTCATCCTAGAGTGATACCTAAAACGACTTCTAATTGTATAGGAGCTCATGTTTCTCATACACAAGGAAACAAGTTAATGAGTCCATACCTAGAGGCATCTAGAAAGAGTTGAATTCTAGCCCCTTTATGGACCACCAGTGATTGATTTTAGGTGGCGTGGTTTACCTCCAATAATAGTGATGAGTTAGCTTGCATAGCCTTAGAGCCACCCATGATGTCTATCCTCATTGTTGGTTGATAACTGGGTTATGATAGGGTTTTCCACCTTTAGAGTTGTAATGAAAATGATGCAATTGTATATTATCCAAATTAAATATCTAGTAATAAGAAACAACATTGACCACAAAAAACACAAATATATTTTAGATATACAAAAAAATAAAAACTATAAATAAGTCTACTATCAAATTAAAAATATAGCCGGAAAACAACAACACATTTCACTATGTTTATTCAAAATATCAATGCTCAATCCTCTTGATTTTTACTACATTCATACACTAACTCTAAGAGCTTACCGAATCTAAAACATAGAGAGAGAAAAGATCCTATCACATCAAACACCCAAATGTTCATTTTTCGTAATAATTGTTAGAAGTTGATATAATAAAAGTTCACATCCAAAACATACAACAGGGTGTTGCAAACAATACAAAGGATTAGATGGGTGGGAGAGTTTCCCGTCTCTAAAAAGGTTGGGAAAATACCTACTACTCAACTTCATTTTCCTCCGAATAAAGCATGAAAAACATGTTTTACATGAGTAGACGAGGAAAATTTGAGAGCATAAACAAGTGAAAAAATAATACATGTCTAGGATAGTTTTTTTTTGGTTTTTTGTTTCTTATCATCATTAATTGTTGTGATGATTGTGATTTTTTATTTTTAACCAATTTTGTTGATTCCTCCCTTGGATCTGAGTGGGTGTGACTATATTTTATTCCCTTTAACATGGTCATGACAACTATTCCCTTTTATCTAGAGGATCTTGAGATGTATCCTTATATTCTTCTTCCTCACATTGAACACCCCAACTCATGTGAGTTTGGGGGGTTCTCAAGAGAGTTTTTGTTGGATTACTGAGAGGGGAGGTTGAATCAATAATGAGAAATTTATACCACTTATTAATCATTTAAACCACAATGAATATTATTTCAACTTATTCAATAATGGCCACTAGTTAATCATCAATATATTATTGCATCATAAAAATTAACATCCATTAGAGAATAATGAAAAATAATAAAGACATCCACACAATACACACTACCCCAATATTTATGTGGAAACCCAATGTGGGAGAAAACCAAAGAATGCTTTTCTTATGTTTCAAGAATTGCATTCAAGGAAGCACCAACTTCCAACTCTCTAGCTCCAACCCCCTATTTTCTCAGGATCCAACCTGAAGTAAGATCCAACTCCCCAATTCTCTGTCTCCAACCCGAAGGAGGCTACAACCCCTTGGGTTCTATGGATACAACCCCCTGTTTTCTCCGGCAACAACCAAAAAGTGGCTATAACCATATAGTTTTCAGGCTCCAACATGAAGTAAAATACAACTCCTTGATTCTCCAACACCAACTAGAAGAAGGATATAATCCCCTTTCTTTTCCCCATCCAACCACACTGAAATATAAAATCCAAATGTAGCCAATGTCATTGAATCAATCACTATCACTGTCATCTTGTAACCTATCAACTTGTTCGACTTGTCATTGTCACAACAAAATATACCATGCATGAATCATGCATTAACCTATACCTCAACCTGTACCATCAACCATTGCATCAACCATGCACCAAACATGTACCAATAGTTTGTACCAACACAAGTACATCAAATATGCACAATACAACCTGTCACAACAAACTGTCTCATCAATATCATCAACCAAATCATATTTACTCAACGAGATCAATCACCAAGACAAATTTAAACCATATGCATGATATCACCAAGACGTGCATCAACCAAGACTACTCAAAAACATCAACAAGATGTACCACAATCAATATGTTCTTCCAAAGGTATACCAAGTCATATATTCCACATCATCCATAAACCACATGCCAACAATACTACACAAATTTCTATAACAAGAATACCAACAAGTGCCTCTAACAATGTACATAACATATACTGATCATATACCAACAACCTGTACCAAGAATCTCCTCAATAGATCATATCTAATAACATAGATCTTATACTCAATAGAACAATAATATCACTCAAACTATATGCATCTATGTCTCTCTAGTCATGTGTCATACATGTGCATACAATCATAATCATGTGTAATAAACCCTCACATGGACTAGACATCAAACCCTCACTGTTATGCAGCCTCAAAATAAACCAAAAACTTCAACAACACATCACAAACAAAAACCCTCAACCATGTACCACAAAAACCCTCGACCATGTACCAATAAATAAAAGATATTCCAACAAGATGTACCAATTATAAATACCATACATACCAACAACGTATTTCTGTAGATCTAGCTCATACAGTAAATTCCATACAACCAAAAACCTCTCTAGGTAAAATCCTCAATATCCTATAACCATGTCTCATGCAAACAATAATATACAACTACACATAAGAATATGACATACCTTTTGAACCTGTAGATAGATATGTTGTACCTGATCTTCGTAGAACTTCCTAGAGACTCTTCTCAGACTCTATGGACCTATCACCCACATCTACTCAAGATTTCATGGCCTTTTCATATGTATGTGACTTCCTCTTCTACAACCCGCATATGTACGTGCCTTCCTCCACTATAGCCCACGTATGTACGTGCCTTCATCCACTACAGCCCGCGTACACCTCAAACACTAGTGTGTTTTGAAACTCTGAAACTTTCACGTTCAACCATGATTTTCTACCTCAGACTTGTGTAACTTTAGATGTATCAATGATTACCTACAATAAACCTTTCACAAAATAATAGATATTCAATGTTCTCAACAGGTGATAATAGGAGACACTTTATTTCGTATTTATACTCTCCAAGTAGATTCCTCTAGGAGTTATCTTCTAACTACCTTACCCAACTTCCTTCTTTTGGGGATAACCTACTTATAACTACTTTTTCCACTTACATCCACTTTATAGGAAAATAGTAAACTCACCACTTCTAGTTGCAACTAATTTATTTTTAATTATTTTCTTTTTGCAACAACTTAACTCATGATTGACTCCTACTTACAACCACTTTCACTAGTAAACTTCTTCTAGGAGATTCTAAAAGAAATTGATTTATTTGACCTTCTAGGGGCTTCTAGATAACTCATGAGGGTTCTCAAACTTCAAAAATCCATAAATCTCTAAGCGTGAGGATTTATGTGACATACCACATATCACCGAAAATGGCATGGCATGTACTATCCATCTAGAATAGTCTCACTTTCAAATTCAACGATATTCATTACATTATTCATCAAAAAAACATGGGTTCCTTACCCATAGCTCTGGAGCTACCAAAATTTTCTATCAAACATACTCAAGGGTTGAAATGAATCTCTAAGGGTTGACATCAATCACAATATCAGTCTCCAAGGGTTGAAATAAATGACAACCAACTATCCAAACAAGATGTCCATCAATCTAAACCAATTGTCTCACAATACCCCCCTTTGGAATTGATAAAAACACACATGCTCATACTCCTCATCAATCTTTATATCTCTCCCACTTTGAGATCAATGGAAAAGGGTATCTCTCCTTGGGGCTACTCCCCCTTAATGAACTCTCCTTGGGGTTGCTCCCCTTGTTTTCACTATCCTTTGGGTTGCTCCCCCTGTCTTTATGCCTCTGAATACTCTCTCTCTCTCCATTTGAAAAAGCATTAACTACCCTGTCAATCTTACATTGTACCTTCTCTAACCAATCCTGGTTAAAAGAATAGCTCCCCCTATGGGTTTGTCTCCATGTCTATATTCTACTAATATTTGTTTTTGAATCTCTCTCTCTCTTTGATGAATTATCTGCATGTTTCTGTGTATATCAGTATATGTCTTCCTTTACATACTTCCTTTTAGATTTATTGTCCATGCATGCTTCCTTGAGTAATCAAATGACATATATAAAAATCAATCAAGAATAAGAATTCAAGTATCATTGTATCATTGTCATCCATTATGATAATAATCCTTTTTCTCTTAACTAATATATGAAAAAAAAAAATGAATCATTCTATCGAGCATTATAGGAATCCAATCTTTCCTAAATTCATGTTGTCATCCACTATCATATATCTATCCAAACCTACTAATCCATATCTATCGATACTTTCCAATACTCTTCTACTCAACTTTCCACAATGCTGACCCATTTTTCCATGTACTATTCTAAAGTCTTCTCGACTCCAAATGACCATAAAATGTCTCCACTGATATTCTCTATCTGCATACCAAAATATAAATTCCTGGAATAATATGTGCTAACAATATCTATGCCCGAATACAACCATAGACTTATTCTCATGTAAATGCCAACTGACATTTGTTTTGGAACACTCCATTATCAATCGATCAATTTGCTTCTTCTACTATCTCACTGCTCTGAATATGTCTTTGTAACTACTGCTCGAAGGATGGTTCTCTCATCTGTCTCAGCTACTACATGAAATCCCCCTGTTGAATATTCATATTACTCGGGAGTCTCCACGTCAAGTGATTCATAAAAATAAACACTTTGATGTGGAGTAATCATCCTCTTCATATATAGACTCGTAATATCTATGAACTATGAATTTTCCCTTTCTACCTCTGGATTGATCTTGTTCTATAATTATTGAAAGTAAAATCTCTTTAACATGTTCCTCATTTACCTTCTCTTCTTTTCTTTCTCATGCTACTACAAATCCTTTGATCTCTCGAACCTATTTTTTTTTTCTACTCTTCATTGTGATCTTTCTCAGCTATGGATTTTGACAATATGGTTCTTGAAACCTATTATTATTTTTCTTTCTTTCTTTGTCTTTCCCGTATGATGACGAGCCTTGTAATTTATAAAATTAGGTCTTTATTCACTTTCTCTTCTTCTTGTTCTTTTCTTTTCCAAATTATTGTATATCTGATATCTTTTTCTTTATTCATGGATGGTGTTATCACATGAAGTTGTCAAGGTTCATAGGTGTGTGTTTATAGTACCCGAGTCTATATCCTTTCCCCATCTCTCTCTCTCTTTCGCAGGATAGGTCCTAAATATTTCCCTTCGACTAGTAAATTCATTTTTCCCTCCTGTTTGACCAACCTGGTTTCCCTTGATGTCTCACCTAAATAGGTCTCAACCCAAATATTTTTTGTATTCTCTAAGGATCAAAACTCGTCGCCTTTTGTTTTGATTCTTGGTATTTTTGTTTTCCCAAGCCCGCAACAAACCGTCCAAATATTTGTTTACATAGGCAGTAGACATAGGCAGAAAGTGTAACACTCAAAGCAGTTCGTTATGGACTCAAATCAATCAAACAGGCAACTTCATTTTTCAATGACAGAGATCCTAAGAGCATTTCAGATCAATGGTTCTCGGTCTTTCAGGATTTCAAAGTAGCGTGAGTATTAACAACTAGTCAGAGGAGCTGAAGCCCCGAAGTAAATTTGATTCATTGAAGGTTGAGAACATGATTTAGCAGATCTCACACTTCGAGATATTTAATTCGGAGGGTTGTGGGAGTTATGAATTGAAAATTCCTAAAGCCTTTAAGCCCGAACTCCCGAAGTAATCATGAGTCATTGATATTTGCAGCAGGAAGCAGGGTCCATCCAAGAGCGATGCATGGCAACAAAGTGGAGATTTCCTAGATCATAAATCACGATCATATCAACGGATCACATATATTCGGCGTGCCCAATTTGTGAGAGAATTAGTGGCTAGGCAGAAGCCCTGGAGTTGTATATCAAGTGCCATGCATCCTTCTCAATTGGACGATCAATATCTACTTCATGAATCTGGTCTTTGGGAGTTTCAACATCTCGACTCCTAGTTTCATCCAAAGAGTTCTCCCAAATTTTTTGATCAAGTTCCATGTATCCATCCAAATATAACAGTGGTAGTTTACTTTAGGAATCTAGGTTTCAGGAGTTTTCAGAGTTCTACTCTCGGTTTCGTCCAAAGTGATTTTTTCAAAGTCCACTAATCACTGTCACGTGTCCATCCGAATAAATGCTCATCATTCACTTCATAGATTCAATATTATTTTCAGGTCACCATGTCACTCCAGGCCCATATTTATGCCAAATCTACATGTAGACCCCTCTGGGGCTCCAAAGTCCAAAGTACGTGGTAGCCATCGGTGCAGACATTGGCACCCTTATCAGTCATGACACATGGCATCCATGTAGCATTGACACATGACACTCACTTCAAGCAATGTTTGGACATTTCTTCAGCCTATTTTCAAGTGACACATGTCACCCCTCCATTTGTGACACGTCAGCATAGTGACGTCAAGCCTCTATGTCAGATCATCCTTCGAGAGGTGTTCTTGTTCAACACCAGAATTAGTGCCATCTCTAAGAAGGGTTAGAAGTATCCTATAGTTGGCAAGAAGATAAAATTTAGCATGGACACTAAGTCAGCAGAAGTGCCCAAACCATGGAATGGAGCCAGATCAACATCCATGCTCCATTGCGGGGATGCGACAAGCTAGAAAGACAAAATTCTTGAGCGATCCTGCAATCAAAACTGTGGTATATAATAATAGATACGTGGAAGTTTGTGGTGAATTGCGGGCCCAAAATTAGTCTGTGTCCAAACCTCTTTCGACGACCCCGCAATCACGTGCTTATAAGACTTCCAATGTAAGAGAAAAACATGGCATCCCCCTAGACATTAAGCCTCGTTGCAATCCTAAGAAAAAATAGTTAATGAAAATAGAGTGATGGTTGAAACCTCGGCTCACTCCATAAATAGAAGGCACAGAAGGATTTGGACGTGGATACAGAACTGTCAGCCCGAGGTACCCCTATGGATGATTTTTCCTGCATTCCCATGTCGATCTGAGTTTGCATCTGACAAAAGGATACACACATAGTCTGACATAAGAGGGCACATAAGAAAGACCTTGAATGCAATGGCCCGATCACACTCATGATAGTCATGAATTGTTCTGAGTATAAATAGATCAGTTCAATATTTTGTTAATGTCATCAACTAGTTAAGAAGATCTCCCTACTGTGTAATTTTTATATGCTAGGGTTGTTCTTTGGTTATGTATCAAACTTGATACTTTCGCATTAATAGAAGTCATATTCTCTCATCTCTTTGTAAAATGTGATAAAACACTTGGGCATGGAGGATCCAGTCGAGGGTTGTAGTGCTATTGTAATGTAGGTTTGATTACAATATTGTTGTGACCAGTTTTAGTCAGCTTCTTTGTTTTCATATTCCCTCTTACACAGAAAGGCTTAGGCATGGAGGATCCAATCGAGTTGTTGTATTCGCATGGTAATGTAGGTTTTATGATTATACTATTGTGACATATTTCAATGTTTGAATCTTGAGTTCGAGAGTGCCCTTGAACTTGATTTTTTCTTCTCCAAGCTGCTTGAAGGTCAGAGACTCATGGAAGTCCTTTTCACCTCTCTCACTAAGTCTTCCTTCTTCTCACACTGAAATTCAATTCATCGACTGAAGTTAATGAGGACCTCACTTCCCTTTGCATTACTTGTCCATTTTTTGTGTAAAAATCATTCTTTTACTGAGTTTTTTCCATTTGACCTCCACCCATAAAACCAACATTCACCAAACATTCTAATGGGAACTCAGCTTATCCTCTTGCAATCTGAGGGTAACTCTCATTGCTAACATTCATTGCATCATTTCCAAGGAATGGATTGAAGACATTTCCCTGGGATAGAACGGAAAAAAGATTATGATTCTCAAGGTGCATGAGAAATCAATACCTTGAAGATTTCAACTTGCACTTAGCGACTGCACTATTTCAGTTGTGGCTCCCAAAAGTAGACACAGGAGGTCTACTCCATAGTTGCCTCTGGCCATACCTAAAGCTGACCCAAAAAAGATTATCAGAAAGGGAAAGACCCCTCAAGAAGGGATTTCAACTATTGTATCCGGTGATTCTGGTAATTTACATGATTCTTCTTTAAAAACTCTAGTTGTTGCATCTAATTCTCCTATTATACCATCTGTTGGAGTTTCTAGAAGTTTAAATTTTAGGAGTTTCCCTGTTGAATTCTCCCCTTGTAGTCCTCATTTATAAGAAATATTTGACACTCTTGTTTCCCATGAGATTGTAAAGTGGTTTAGACCTAGAAGCTTAGAATATTTTCCCACTTTGGGTCTCCCAACTCTTCCTCCTACTAAAGTTGTTGAGTCAAAAGAGGGGTAAACTTATTTTCCTTGAACCCCATATCACTCTCCCCCAACACTCAATCATTTCCCCTCTCTCCTCGAAACACAATTCCAATCTCACCTGTCCAAACTCCATCTCCCCCTAGTTCTCCTACAGTTCACATTCCAATGGCATGTGCTAATATTCCTAAAAATAGGATGGATTCCATAGTGGCCTCTAGGTATTCCCCTCTTGTTTTACCTCATCCTATGAATCCCCTCTCGGTTGGATATTACCTCAAGTACATGCCCAAGTTTGTGGAGAGGAAGACATAATTGTAAAAGAACACCTTTCACCCTTTTACAATTATGAAAATAATCTTAATATTGAAAATGAAGATGTCTCGTTGAGAGTTTTTGTACAGAGCCTTGATGGTGAAGCTAGGAAATGGTTCAAGGGTTTGAATCCTTGATCTATTGATGGGATTGAAGCTCTAGATGATGCATTTTTAAGACATTGGGGGGATAAAAAAGATTTCCTTTATTATATTACAAAGTTTTGGTCTCTTAAGAGAGAGGAGGGGGAATTTGTCTCAGACTTCTCCAGGAGATTTAATAAGATGTAAAATAAGATCCCCACTAAGATTAATCTTATTGAAACCTCTGACAAGATACCTCCTTGGCTCATATGCAAGACACAACCCTTGAAGTAGAATCCAATATATTGGAAGTTGAAAAGATTATGAGTAGGGATGATAGAGACCAAATTAAAGGTAGGGTTCAAGCTTCGACCATTGGTTCCTTTACTTCTCATCCTCAAGTGGATGAGTTGATTAAGCTAGTAAAATCACTTTCTATAGAAATAGAGAAATTGGAATTTGAGGGGAAACAAGGATATAGAAAGCCCCAGAATACTAATAACAAGGGTAATTTCATAATACCAAACAATTCCCCTCAGATCATCCAGAGAGATCAAAGAAATAGGGATATGGATGATCAAAAAATCCAAGTCCCTTTCTAGAATAAACTAGTCATTGATGAGGAAGGAGAGGAAGAAGAAATGGATCCTAAAATCCATTGTCTTTTTAATATCCCTCGCTCGAACCCAGTTGAAACTATAATGTAAGTGTACTTAAGCTGGTGAGATGTTTTGATATCATTTTGTAATGCACCTTTCATGTCATAGTGCGTGCATCTACTGCATAGTAAAATGATGTAGTGTGCACATTCTCAGATACTGAGCGCATTCACTGAAGTGCACGTAGTATGAAGGTCGACGAGCCTTGTGTATATGATATGTGTTGTAGGATGGTGATCCAGTTATTATAATTTGGGATGCTTATGTTTTGGAATTAGGCCAGAGTGCCTAAATGTTAAAGGCCAGTGCGCCTATTTTGTATATGTCTCATGATTAATATAAAATACATCATTTCACGTAGACTGACCATGATAAAAGAGATAGGGGACTGAACTCCACCAGTTAGGGAAAGGGAGGGCCAAACGTTAAGGGAAACAACTAATCTAGAGAGCTTAAGCCAAAAAGGAATATTATATTAATATTTCTTAAAACATAAAGTATAGATAATTATTTTATCCTAAGTTCTAAAGTTGAGGACAAGTGGACCAAAGTAGCTTCCAACATGACAAGTGTCAAGTTGGGGACATGCATACATATCGAGGGAACTTAATTCATTTACACACTTTTCTCCCATCATCCTCACGATCATCCTCATGATCACCTTCTCCATCATCATTACAATCATCTCTCCCATGATTCCATGCATCATTTAGTCATCGAGTCAATGATTACATGACCATTTCACTCACACAATCAATTATCCTTCATACATTCATTTCACTGTATCTGAGCCTGTTTCCATAACCATTTCCGTTTGATGTACCTGGTTATCCTGGGAGAGGGATTGAAGAAGAGGGTTTTTAGGCCCATGGGAAATTGAAGAGGTAGGTTGTCAGGCCCATGAGCAATTCTCTAAGCAAGATAATTGTTGGGAATTGATTTCCTGAAGGTTCTAAACTGCATCTACATTGCTCTGAGACTTTCTGTCCGGCCTATTGCTAAAGCCTGGGAAGGGAAGTGGGGCAGCCGAGGGACTGTTGAGAAGAGAAGGGGCACACTTCCTTGGGTGGGACAGGCATGTGGGGAATGAGAGGTTGTAGGTTGTTAGTTGAGTGAGTCCCTGAGATAGAGTTTTTCCTATTGTCTATGAGCCTTTAGCCTTGTTGGGAATCCCTTTACCCAGGTGGACTTTAGTCCCAGCTCGGGGGTGACTCACTATTGAGAGTGATGAACAGTGTATTCTAAGGCTAGGAGGTTCGTGAACGGTCTGCATGTAGTTGGTGACAATCTTTACAAGATAAGTACCAATCGTATGATAAATTTATAGGCTGCATTGTTATTTACATGCTTATGTTACAATTTATCATATATGTGATTATAATTGTCTGTATGTTTATGGGTATTTTCCTGTATAAGCTGCATATCTGTGTTTACTGTTATTTCTGTATGAAATCGTATATTTACAAAATGTAATTGTTTGTTTACATTTATATGTAAATCTTTTGCAAGCGTGTTGTATGAATATGTTATAATTACATGCAGTTTGAAGGGAAAATTTATGTGGCATGGCTCAATTGAATATTGGGTATGTTACAATATGTTCTACAGTGAGAGAAAAAAAGTGTTTCCTCATGTAATGTGGCCCGATCATGGGTGGCTAGGGATGTTAAAAAATGGTATCAGAGCTTCAGTTCCAACACTGAGCCTGGATGAGCCAGAAAGGTTCATTTGAAGTGAATATTCACAAAAGATTAATTTCAAAGTGACCAAATTTCAAGTCACAGAGCATCCATGAAAAATTGTGGTGTCGTGTGGAAGAATATTGTGTGAGGATGCATGCGTTGAGTTTAGTATTGCATGGTGAGCACACACACAGTAATGTGCACATGGGGTTCGCAAGTATTGAAAAAAATAGAGGTGTTTGGTTGGCGCGCGCATAGTATGAGTATAAGTTGTCTCACAACAGTGTATTCAATGGTGCACATATATTATTGTGTGTGGTAGGGCATATTGAAATTTGGCATGGTGCAATGCATAGGGTGAAATGCATGTGGAATATCAGTGCGTGATACCAAAACTGTGCACAGTGGATATTGGCACAGAATTCAAAGGTAGTGCATGCAAGTTATTGTGAGACGAAGAAGAAATGCATAGTGGATATAGGTGCGTGAAAGCATGATTTACCTTGTGGTGTTGCTATGAATGATAAATATGGGTGTGCAGGTTGAATTTTTGTGTGCATGAATTCATTTGGAAGATGATGAGTCTGAGTTTAATAGAAATTTTTCATGGTATTAGAGGAAAAAGAAACACACAACCACATCGGAGCATTATTTAAAATGAATTCAGAGTTGGTTTGAGAAGAAATAAATATAGTCTAAATTGCTAATCTAAGAGTATCTCAAAAAGGAATTCCAAGTTTTATATTCTGTTGATTCAGATTGATGGAAGTGAAATATAAGATTACAAGAAAAGCATACTATGAAAGAAAACAAAACTCATAACACCACCAGTTATAATATTGTAATAAACAATCCAGAATCTGCTTTTTCATTTATGTAATTGTATTAATCCCAAAATTACAAAAATGGAATGATAGCAGTTATCCTATTGTAAAGGGACCATTTAAGAACAGACCTATCATCTCTAGGGTCCCTTACCTCTACTAACAGTTGTCCAAAATCTGTTGAAATATACTTACTTTAGTTGAGGACTCATTTTAGCTTAGCGATCTCCTCCTTTAAAGAATCTAACCAGACCGATTGATTCTCTCCAACACTTTCGATCATTTCAACTATGGTTTCCTTCTTATGTCGCTTGCTCCTTTTCTTCTTAGTAGTTGGCCTATTGATGACTAAGTCCTTCATAGTGGAATTCAACCTAACTTCCAACTGCGAGTCTATAGCTAGCTCTGTGTGGAATTTAGTCATTAGAATGTGTGCAAGTACCCTTTCCTCCTTATTCTCAAGAAAGTCTAGGATGTTTCCTGAATAAGCAGTCTCAATGGATTTAGCCTTTTCCATGTTCCTCAGTTTGTGGATACTGAAATGCTTTTACAGAGAGAAGAAAGTCAAGCAATTTGGAAATTACTCCATTTATGGATAAGTTGATGCCTCCATACTTGAGAATTGGTATTTATAGAGTCCCAATTATGAAGCACAGACAGACTACGTACAAGTGCGTTGGGTTTCCATGCTAGGATAATCCATTTCAAATGATTATCTTTTGAGTTCATTACATGGCGGTGTGTTGGCATCCAATCCACTTTTTTCCACTATCTTATAAGCTGCCTACACCAATGTTTTGCAAACATCAATTTTTCGTCAAAATTTTCATATAAACAACATTTTTATTTTTGCAAAATTTGCACATTTGCCTTTGTTTTGTTTTCATGACTGTAAGCATGAAAACTTGGTCTTTCGAAGATGCGTTGAAATCATTTTTTGAACTGTCATGATCCTTCTTGTCAATATTCCCATTGCACTTACATTTCACTTACCATTATGCAGCTGGCGAAACTTTCAAACTGTACTCATTGTACATTCTTGGATTGATTGTGTGACTTGGTTTCATGGAGTTTGTAATGCATTGGCATTTGGATTTACATGTTATTTGACCTATTTGACCTTTGGTTTCATGAAAATACATAGGTGTTATAGTTAAATCTTTCATATATATCTTTTAATATGATACCTATGTTCGTATTTTCATAACTATTGGCATGTTGATTATATGAAGACCCATTGGCACATTGGTTAAAGTATTGATATGCGCTGATACATTGGTGCATGGTTAAATATTTGGTATTGGTTTCAAATTGTATGTTGATGGTTTAAAACTATGGCACAACATTGATTGCCCGTGTTGGTTTATACACTTACCATTGGATTCATTGGTCGCCCAAGTGACATGACTTTTGAAATATACTATAATGGGTAGAATAGCTATAAGCCGATGGTTGTACTTTGGAAAAAAATATTTTTCATGGAAGAGATAAGCTCCACCACCTTCGCACGATGAAATTTATGCCTATCCCCTATCTCTGTTTACCTCTGTTAGCTTGGGTAACCCTTCGTGCACTTTGCTCCTGTGCGTGTTATGATCCAAACCCTGGGCTTACCATGTGCTCGGCTCCATGGAACCAGTCGTGCGAATCGATCCAAAGGACAACCAAGCCTTGCTATTATTTGACAATGCCCAGAAATACTTGGAGGATAATGGATGGATCAACTTTGTACAGTGATTTGAGCGCTTTAATCTAGTTGTGGCACAACAGTTCGCCCTCACTTTTGATGGATGTAGAGCCAAGGTGGGAGACATATAGTTGGAAATCGATGAGAATTTTATTAGTTCTGCTACAGGGTTACCTGCCATAGGCTAGCGTTGGTTAAAAAATTTGAAAGTGGAAGAGGTTCCATGGCCACTATTGTTTGTCTACTGAAAAGTCACATCTTGTGACAGAGGTATGCCCATATCCTTGCTTAAGCCACGATGGCATGACCTTTTGATAAAAGTCAAACAGTTCGTGACCTGTGAAGGTCGATATGGACTCATGTTTCTCTACCACCTACGTTTTTTAATGATTTTTATGGGATACCCGTTGAATATGCCCTTTTACTTTCAGCCTAGTCTATATAAAATGTCTAAAAGGTTTAAAAGGGAGAAGGCCAATAGTATCCTGTTCCACCATGGACTTATTAAAATTATCATTGTTTATCACTTGATTTTACAAGGTGATAGATGGAGAGCTTTCATCGCTCGAAATGGTTTTGATGATACAGACCCTGTCCAGGTTGACAAGCCTATGGTGAATGAAACCAAGGTCGGGCCACCCATTCCCTTCCATGTCTTACTTCCCTCTCCTAAACCCTTGGCCAACCCTGATGTAGACTTACCTGACGCTATGACTGAGAAGGTTGAGAGTATTAAAAATCCTGTAAGCAAAAAGGCCAAGGCAAACCCTACTATTGATGCCAAGGGTAAAAAGAACACTCAGATTATTTCGAGAATGGCTAGGAATAAACCTAAACCCACCACTGAGCAGAAAACCATTGTCCGTAGTGTGGATTCATACTCTAACATAGAATGTTTCCTAGCTAGTGAGTACCCTTACTCACAGGGCCTATCCTCCGAGCCACCTTACAATTTTGTTTCGAACCCTCCCCTGTGCCTAAGAAACAATCCCAGTTACCCAGGGATTAAACTGCTTAACGAAACCCTTGGCAATATAATCAAACCCTCACCTGCACTTTCGAATCCCACACAGTCGTCCTGCGACCAATGTGATTTGTGGTTGGAACGATACTATATCCATGTTCCCCTACTCCAATCGAAAATTCAATCACTGGAAAGTCAAGTTGCAGTGCTAACCAGCCAAAGAAACAAACTCCAAGCAACTGATAAGAAGCATAAGACAACTGGATCCATCATTTTCAAGAATGTTGAATCGGCCACAGACGTTATCAACTCCAAATTGTCATGACCAAGCCATCTGCTTGCCATAAAGGTATGGATTTTGATATCGTTTTAGTTTTGTGAATGACCAAGATTAATATAGTGATTGGAATTTGGTCTTCGAATAACTCTATTTATATTTCGAAATGGCTCTGTCATAATGTGTTCATCCTGTATATTTTTTGCTTTGCTAAAAATAAATGGAATTTCGTTTTAGATACATGAGTTGATCATTCCCAGTTTATTCATTGATAGATTTTTATCGAATTTGATTGGTGTTCATTTGGATTTGATTTGTTTGTTTGTTTGATTGATTTAACGAAACTGATGGTTTGCTTTCAATTGAATTCGTCTTGAACAGGAAGCTTTTCATGCTCAATTTAGAATACGATCATGTTTGGATTTGATTTCGTTATGGTTCATGTGTTGTGATTAGAAAACAATTTCAATGAGTTTGGTTGTTACGATCTTGTAATCTGTTGTGTCATGTAATCTTCTAAGAACAGGAATACAACTATGTTCGGTTTCAATTTGGAAAGAACTACTCTATTTTGTATGAAAACGATGCTCTCATTTAAGCCTGTGCAAATGCACCTGAATCGTGGAATGGTTTTGATTCATAATAACTATGTTAAAACCTTAACTGTTCGATTCACTCTTATTATGATTGGATTATCCCATATCTGAGTTGGCAAGATTGTTTTATGAGTTGGATTTGTATTATAATTGATGCTCTGTTTGATTTGTAAAATGAAATGGTCAACCTAGGTTATCTCTATCAAATCCGGTTATAATTCATTTGAATGGAACGATTTTGATCAAAGTCAATCAATCTTGTTTCCCTAATTTGCAATAACAAACGATCGGATAATTCTTACGAGTTATGTTACCAATTAATTGATCCTATTATGATTTCATTTGAATTGATTTATGTGCCATCTTGAGTCGATCCACTCGTGGCATGAATCGTCTGCTATGTCAATACACTTATAATGATTTGAAAATGATATTGTTGGATTCAATCGTATCTCTTGTTGATAAGGCAGCATAACAATTGCCTACGATTTGTTTTGATTATATCAGTTTCAAATTGATATCAAACGATTTCACAACTGTTGATTATGATTCTGTTCGTTCGATTTTGTGGTAACAAAAGAAACAGAGTATGCGTATCTCTATGATCATTTGATTGATCTTGATTCTGTTTGATTTCGAATGGTATAACCATTTCTATTTCAATGATTTGTTTTCAAATAGCTATTGGATGTTAATTGAATTTAATTCTTTAAAAGGATTTTCAATCGATTTTAATGTTGATTCTGTCTTATTTAGACCAGCTACAGAATCGCAAGATTCTGTAGCTAGTCTGTAGAATTAGATTTTTATTATTTTATTAATAAAGGATCCTTCTAACTTGTCTGTTTTTTACCCTTTTCAGGTAAATTCAAATTGCATGGGATATGCTGGACAGTCTAGGGGATATTTTTGTGTTTAGTTTTATTATAGGTTCCCAGTTTAATTAAACTTGGGATATATTCCCAGATTTATGTAAACAGTTTTGATAACTTCCACACGGAGGTTTTACCCTGTGGAAAACCTATAAATACTTATTATTTTTTGTAATAAGGGGCATCCTCACTTGTGGGAGAACCAGGCTATGGATTTCTAATACAAACTGAGATAGAAGTTGATGTTCTGCTACAACTTTCGCTTTCATAATATCAATCTTTCGTTTCATGTTTATGCTTATCAATTTGCATTTGATTAGTGACTACTTTAGCTATCATAGTCTTTTGCAAAATGATATGATTTAATCAATGTGATCCATGTCTGATTTATCTCATTAATCTAAAATACAACAATTACCTTGTTCAGTTAATGAATGACATATTTCTCTTCTTCATCAATTGAATTATTATGTATAGATCTTTGCATGCAGGTTTATCTAACTGTGAAGGTTTATAAATTATAAGATTGTTGTGATTTTTATGTGTTGTTTGTTGTGTAATCACACTTGAAGAGCATTGCAGCTATCGTTTATGAGAAGCTCCTGGATAATTCGGAGCGGGTTTCCTCCTTCCGATCAGCTAAAACAATCATCATACACAGGATAAATCTGGAGCATTTCTCCAGGTCAGTTTGAGATTAATTTTCATTAGTGTGTTAGTATAGTATTAGTATTTTAGTTAGATATATTTGTAGTTTATATTAGTTGTTTAGTTTAGTTAGTTTTTGTTTCATTTCTTGGTCATAAAAATTATAAAATCAACAAAAAATATCTCTTTCTCTGTCTTAGGACAGAATGCAAACGCGTTTTTCAGGTTTTATCTAAATCTGTAAATTGTAGATATTGTACATTTTGTGAATAAGACTTATTTGTGTTAGTAGTTAGATAGTTAATTAGTTAGAATTAGTATAGTAGTAGTTAGTATATTGTATATATAGAATAGTTAATTTTGTTTTAGTTTGTTATTTTTGCCAGATTAGTTTAGTAGTTAGTTTTATTTGTTAGTTTTAGTTAGATTAGTTTATTAGTTAGTTTTTAGTTAGATTAGTTAGTTTAGAGTAGTTTTTCTTTTTTTTGTTTTCTTAGGACCTTAGATCGGCTAATAGAGTCACTAAACCCGTCAGGGTGGTTCATTCCAAACGGCTTGGGTTATTAGACAACCCTGGACCGGTTCCACTCTTCTAGTTGACGGACGGTCGATTTCGCCCGTCAACAAATGACGCTAGAAGGAGGGCCTGAATTTAAGTAATGGCACGAGGCGGTCACAAGACTCCTCCTCCACCTAATAGTTCACCTATTGTGACTAGAATCCATTCAAACAATAATATCCCTCCTCAAACAACAACTACTTCAATTGACGATCCTCAGATCACAGTTGAGCCAACAACCCCTAATCCTACAGGTGGTGACATACAAGAGATTGCCCGTCAATCTCTTATAAAAATACATAGTGTCTTAGCTCATCTGAGGCAACCAAACCATCCATGAGGTCAACCTTTCGACTTCTCTGATATCAGAGAACAATTAGGAGACACTAACCTCACTGTGATTCCCTCAGATCCAAACCTAAATCCCACTGCAAGAGGATCTGGGATACCTCCTTCACCACCTCCATAACCTCCTTCCTCTTATGGAGAAGATTCCTCTGACAAAGGTGATTCCCGTTCTTAGCCTTCCACACCCACTACACCAATGGAAAATCAGAACAACCCTGCTAGACCCTAGCTTGATCAGGATGTCGTAGTTGTACCTAGATCTTAGCACCCTCTACCTAAACATCCGGAGAAATGGCTTCCCAAGTTTGACCCTGACTCAAAACAGATCGCTAAAGATCACATTAAAAAATTTATGTTAGCCATAAGACTATGCAATGTCAAACATGAAGACGTCGTCTGTAGGTTGTTCCCTTATACTTTTGAGGGTAATGCATCCACATGGTACTTTTCCCAACAACCCCATACCATCGTGTCTTGGGAGAAGTTCGAGTCATGCTTTTTGGAAAAGTTCAGAGATGGTAAGCCTCTGAAAGTCCTAGTCATGGATCTTTCTAGCTTAAGAATGAACCCAAAATAAAAAGTTAAAGACTTTAATCAAAGATTCTTAACACTCAAAAATTGAATCCCTATGGATTCCATGTCTGTCGAGAGTCTTATAATAGCTTACTACACTAAACCTTTGCATCAAAGTATAGCTATTTGGGTTAAACACTCTAAGAAATCCACGTTGTTAGAAGCCTTCGAGGAGGCCAGCCAGATTGAAAAATACATACTTATTCTTAAAGACTCTTCTAGCAACGAAACAGAGACTAGTTCTTCTTCCAAAAAGAAGATCGAAATATTCCCCAGACCCACTTCAAGTAAAAAACAACCTGAAACCTCTGATTTAGAAAAATTAACTAAAGTTGTTCAAAAACTGTCAAATCAAGTTATAGACTTGAAAAGGTCGACCGAAGAAGCTTCCTCGAGGAAAGGACCTTACAAACCCCCGTTCCAAAATCCTTTTCCTACCAACCGACCTAATCCAACCACGTAAGGCCTTAATCTAGAAAGTCTGCAATGCACTCTTCAAACAATTCTAGAATCCCAAGATAACTTGATCCCTCCTGAGGTCCCTGAGGAGGTAGTTGAACAAGAAACAGTTCAAGAAGAAGAGTCTTCTCCAAACATTTTTGGACACTTCTCGGATAGCATCTTCCAAGCCAACTTCGAGACAGTTCGTCCTTATAATACCAGGAGTAAGACAACAAACAAACCTTCTTCCAAAAACACTATAACTTCACCTCCAAAGCAATCTAAATCAGCTGAGACTAAACGGAGTAATGTGAACCCCAACTTAGATTATGATGTTGTTGAAGATATTAAAATGTTAAGAGCTAACATTTCTATTTATGAGTTATTGAATTTCCCATTTTTGTTACAAAAAATGTTACAAAATATTTCAGAGAAAGGAAAAAATTGTAATTCAAGTAGTAATAAGGTTGTGCAAAACAAAGTCCCTCAGAATACTTCCACTAAAAACATCCCTGATCCTCAAGATAAAGGAAGCCTTCCTGTAAGTCCTGTAAATAATGTAAATAATGTAGATAAAATAGCTTTAGAAACTACGAGTAAAAATCCACAATCTAATACTCTTAGTACTCGCAAAAATGTACCTCCTTTCTTGTTAACTTTCCAAATATTCAATAGAAACATGCATAATTGTATGGTAGACTCAGGGGTGTCATCCAATGTGATGCCATGGCCTGTTTGCCAGAAGATTAACACTGAAGTTGAACCATCTACTTTAAAAATCATACAACTTGATCAAACCAATGTTAAGGTTATAGGCGAACTAAAAAATGTACTTATTAGATTATCGTCTAACCCCAAGGTTCATCAGGTTATTGATATAATCGTTGTGGATATTCCAGAAGTGTATGGTCTATTTTTAAGCAGGGATTGGTCGGAGCAGCTACATGGTTACTTCACGACAGACTGGTCTCACCTTTAGCTTCCAAAGAACGACAAGCCTAACAAGATCAAGGTAAATCATGAACGTTACCTTAAGTTCACGGTCACAGATTTGAATGATCCCAACTAACCATTCACACCTTCTACTGTTTCACCCGAAGTACACGAGATGGACACCTTCTTCGGAAATTTCATGGCCGAGGCTTCACCTATCATCAATATAGAACAACAGTCCGAGATTGTAGCATATATGCAGCCAACAACTTCTACGCAACGGTCCCATGCGCCCAATGGAAATCAAATTTGGTCTCTTTATTTTGACGGGTCAAAGTCCAAAGAAGGAGCTGGAGCAAGCTGCGTCATTATCGATCCGGCAGGTAACAAGACATTAATTTCATGTAGATTAGAATTTGAATGTAGTAATAATACTACAGAATATGAGGCTTTACTGCAAGGTCTCAGAAAAGATTTGGATATGAACATTCAAAACCTGGTTGTTTTTGGCGACTCTGAAATAGTGGTTAGACATGTAAGAGATTCTATCCACTGTCTTTCTCCGCATCTCAAAATCTACCAGTCTAAGGTATGGAGTTTAATGAATAAATTTTCTGCTTTCAATATAAATTCCATTCCTAGATTAAATAATGCTGAAGAAGATTTATTAGCTAATGTAGCTTCTAAAGTTCTTCCTGCAGAAGGCTTGTCCCTAGACGCATTCTCCATTGAGCTGCTTTTCTGACCATCCATTCCCGACAACATCATGAACTGGAGAGTCTTTGAAGACGATCAACAGATCATCGACTTTCTGCACATGGAAGAAACCTTTCAAGGCACGGTGATAGATGAATGCACACATGATGACAATTTGCACGATTTTACGGTAATACCTGATCCAAAAAATCCTGAAGCTCTGTCAGACATGGTAAATTCCATACCCAAATCTGTAATTAGATTAGATAAGTTTTATGATTTTGAAGATAAATTTAAAAAGACGGTCAACTATAAAACCAATAGTTCCTCGTTATCTTGTGAAAAAGTAAACCTAGGAACTAATGAAAATCCTCAGTGCATTAATCTAGGGTTGGGGTGTTCTCAACAAGAAAAAACTACATTTGTTAAATTATTTAAATAATTTAAAGATGTCTTTGCATGGACGTATGATGAACTTAAAACTTTCGACCCTGATATCATACAACATGTCATCCCTACGAAGCCTCAAACCTTACCCTTTCAACAAAAACTGAGGAAAATGCACCCCAAACTCGAACCGACCGTTCAAAAAGAATTGAATAAACTCCTAAATGCTAAGATAATTTTTCCTGTTAGGCACACTCAATGGTTTTCSAACCTTGTCCCAGTCCGAAAGAAAAATGGGGAAATCCAACTCTACGCCGATTTACGAAACCTTAATAGARCGTCTGATAAAGACAACTATCCTGTCCAGCCCATGGAACAGATCCTTCAACAGGTATCTRGTTCTGAGAGGCTATCCTTACTRAATGGTTTCTCTGGATATAACCAAGTCCTGATGTCTCCACTAGACCAACTCAAAACTACCTTCCGTACCCCGTGGGGCACTTATGATTATCGTAAAATTCCCTTTGGATTGATTAATGTCGGTGCCACTTTTCACAGAGCAATGGACATTTCTTTCCGAGGATTAATCAATCAGTACATTGTAGTTTACTTGGATGATGTGACTGTATATTCTAAAAAGAAAGACGATCATCTAGCTCACTTACGAGTCGTTCTACTTCGATGTCATAAATACGGTATCTCCTTGAATCCCAAAAATTCCATCTTTGCAGTAGAACAGGGTAAAATATTAGGATTCATWGTGTCTAGTGAAGGGATGATTATTTACCCTAAAAGGACTCAAGTCATCGCGAAATTTCCCCCGCATACATCCAAAAAATCTATGCAGTATTTCTTAGGCGAAATCAACTTCGTGAGAAGATTTGTCCCCAGTTTCTCTGAAATGGTCAGGCCTTTATAGAATATGATCAAGAAAGACACCCAATATCACTGGGGAYCCATAGAAAATCAAGCTTTTAATGYAATAAAGAAGGCCATAATAGACGCTCTGTCTCTCATGAGCCCTGACTTCTCTCAAGATTTTACACTCTATACTTTTTCCTCTGAACATTCCTATGAAGCCGTCTTAACCCAAAAGAACATTGAGAACAATGAAGTACCCATCGCCTTTATGAGCTCTGCTTTCAAAGGCACTGAACTTAACTATCCAGCAGTTGATCGGCAAGCCTATGTTTTTTTCAAAGCAGTCAAGAACTTTCGGTCCTATCTTTTGAAGTCAAGAACGAAAGTCATTGTCCCCTACCCAGCCGTAAAGAATCTGTTAGTGCAGAAGGAACTAGGAGAGAAGAGAGCCAACTGGGTCACCTCCTTGCAGGAGTATGACTTAGAAATCACCCCAGCTCAGATAGTGAGAGGCCAAGGGTTATACAAGTTAGTTGCTGATTCAGCAGGAAGACAACAAGAAGAAAGTGATACGTCAGACCTAGGACAACATGATCAAAGTTTAATCTGTTGCACGCAAAACCCTGTCAGTCCTTGGTATGATGATATTAGATTATGTCTTGAACATGGGTCAACACCTTGTCACTTAGATCCCGCTAAGAGAAGAGCATTAAGGTTAAAGTCTGCCTCCTTTCATCTGGTTAATGGTATCCTGTTTCATCAATTTTTTTACGGCGTACTAATGCACTATCTTGAAAAAGACGAAGCAGAAAAAGTCTTTCTCAAGTTGCATGCAGGAGAAGATGGTGGTCACTTTGGCGGTGATACCACCACCGATAAGGTTTTAAGAGCTGGTTATTACTGGCCCACACTTTTTAGAGACGCCCATGCCTTATGTCGTAAATGTATCATTTGTCAAAACGCATCAGGGCGGTTACAAAAACCATCGTTTCCTTTGCAGCCTGTTTCGGTAGATTCTCCTTTTCAGCAGTGGGGCCTTGATATCATACATCCAATCAAACCCCCATCCTCTCAATAGAACAATTTTATTGTGATAGTCACGGATTACTTTACCCAATGGTCTGAAGCTGCCGCATTGAAAACTGTCAACACCAGTCAGGTAATTGCCTTTCTAAATTCGAATATTATCACTGGTTTCAGTATCTCTGACTGTTTAGTCTTTGACAACGCTTCTTACTTTTCTTCTCTTGAGATGAGTGAGTTCTCTTTGGAAAAAGTAATTAAGATGAAGTATTATGCTAGCTATTACCCCCAGGGCAAGGGATTGGCAGAATCCACAAACAAGAACTTGATTAAAATCACCAAGAGAACGATGGTTGAAAATCACAAGAATTGGACCAATGCACTGTTGAACATGTTATGGGATGATTGGGTAACACCAAAAGATGCTATAGGAAACTCCCCCTTTTTTCTCGTTTATGGAAGAGAAACAATTTTCCACCTCAGGTTCTTCTTCCTTCGCTTCAGTTGTTGCAGAAAATCCAGGAAGAAGATTGTCCCCCTTTGGAAAATCGAATTAACGCTTTGATGAAGCTAGAAGAGGTAAGAGCCCAAACTAAACATAAGTTAGATCAACATCAATAATTGGTTAAAAGCTGGTTCGATGCTAGCTCTGCTTCTGATAGGAATTTTGAAGTAGGTGATCTCATCCTAAAATGGGACAAACCACATGAGGGAAAGGGAGAGCATACAAAATTTCAAAACTTGTGGCTTCGGCCATTTCTAATTGTTGAAAAGTTGGGTCCTAGTTCTTTTCGATTGCAAAATATTGAAGGGCAGCTTGACACCTACCCGGTGAATGGCCAAGCCTTGAAAAGATACTTTGATTGATGACACCCTTGTATATTATGTACATATTTTGCTTTTGTGTCCTTTTTCGTTTTCTTTTAGTTTTTTATTTTTCTTTGAATTTATCAATTTGTGTTTTCTTTCAAATACACATGCCTGTATACCGAGCTATTCAAACAGAAAATTCCTTCCTTGAAATAACTACTAAGAAAATTTGTATAAACATCAATGATATATTTATGATATTTACATCTGTGTTGGAAAAAGTCTGTTGTTTGAAAGAAGTTCATTGATTTCAATCTCTGAGTAAATCATGTCATGATCATCTATAATATTTTTATGCTGTCCCTATTCCTTAAGGGAATGACTCAAAAGATGTCTCCCTGCCTTAGGAAGTTGTTTTTGTAAATGAAACATCTTTGGATCTTGATAAAGGACAGTTCTAAAAAATTCTGATGAGGTCTGAATAAATGTGTTAAAATATCATGATTTTCAGCGTCACCCCGCTCAAATAAATATCTATGAAAAGACAAAACAAAATAAATTATTAATAAGAGCCATGGGAAGTGCTTGTAAACCCACCAGGATACTGAACAGGTCTGTTGGTAGTGAGTAAATGCATGCATGGTGCCAAGACAACTTTGTCGGGGTACTGAACAGGCCTGCTAGCAGCAAAGCAATGTCGGGTATATGAAAATCGACAAATAAGAATCCTCTTAAAGTCCGTTATTCCGATCTAGAACTTCTTCGCAGGATATAGATGTCAGAGTGGGTTAAATGGCAACCCTGTCGAGGCTATGGATGCCTGCTGGCAGCAGTATCTCTGTCAACAGTATTGAGGATTTTATTTTTAATATCGTGACTTGTTGATCTTAAGATTGTTATCAGTTTTCATCTTTTGAAACACTACTGGAATAGTTGGTTAATGATGATGTTTATACAATTTTCTGGTTGTCGTTTTTGAGTTGGAATTATCTTTAGTGTCCTAATATGAATTTGTTCCTTTTGGAAGAGATAACTGCTTCTACCAGTGTGTCGCCATTGTTGGCAGCCATTCCACTTTTTTCCACTATCTTATAAGCTACCTACACCAATGTTTTGCAAACATCAATTTTTCGTCGCAATTTTCATATAAACGACATTTTTATTTTTGCGACATTTGCACATTTGCCTTCGTTTTTCTTTCATGACTGTAAGCGTGAAAACTTAGTCTTTCGAAGTCGCATTGAAATCATTTTTTGAACTGTCATGATCCTTCTTGTCAATATTCCCATTGTTCTTACATTTTAGTTACCATTACGCAGCTAGCGAAACTTTTGAACTGTACTCATTGTACATTCTTGGATTGATTGTGTGACTTGGTTTCATGGAGTTTGTAATGCATTGGCATTTGGATTTACATTTTATTTGACCTATTTGACCTTTGGTTTCATGAAAATACATAGGTGTTATGGTTAAATCTTTCATATATATCTTTTAATATGATACCTATGTTCATATTTTCATAACTATTGGCATGTTGATTATATGAAGACCCATAGGCACATTGGTTTAACTATTGATATGAGATGATACATTGGCGCATGGTTAAATATTTGGTATTGGTTTCAAATTGTATGTTGATGGTTTAAAACTATGGCACAACATTGATTTCACGCACTGGTTTATACACTTACCATTGGATTCGTTGGTCACCCAAGTGACATGACTATTGAACTATACTATATTGGGTAGAACAACTATAATTCAGTGGTTGTACTTTGGCAATAACTATTTTGCATGGCAGATATAAGATCCACCACCTTCGCATCATGACATTTATGCCTATCCCTTATCCCCGTTTACCTATGTTATCTCAGGTAACCCTTCGTGCACTTTGCTCCTGTGTGTGTTATGATCCAAACCTTGGGCATACCATGTGCTCAGCTCCATGGCACTAGTCCTATGAATCGAGCCAAATGACAACCAAGACTTGCTATTATTTGACAATGACCAGAAAGACTTGGAGGATAACGGATGGCTCACCTTTGTACAACGATTTGAGGGTTTTAATCTAGTTGTGGCACAACAGTTCGCCCTCACTTTTGATGGTTGTAGAGCCAAGGTGGGTGACATACAGTTGGAAATCGATGAGAATTTTATTAGTTCTACTATAGGGTTACCTGCCATAGGCCAACGTTGGTTCAAAAATTCAAAAGTGGAAGAGGTTCCATGGCCACTATTGTTCGTCTCCCGAAAAGTCACATATTGTAACAAAGGTATGCCCATATCCTTTCTTAAACCATGATGGCATGACCTTTTGATAATAGTCAAATAGTTCGTGACATGTGCAGGTCGATATGGACTCGTGTTTCTCTACCACCTGCGTTTGTTAATGATTTTCATGGGATACCCATTCAATATGCACTTTTACTTTTATCCTAGTCTATATAAAATGTCTAAAAGGTTTAAAAGGGAGAAGGTCGACAGTAGCCTATTCCACCATGGACTTATTAAACTTATCATTGTTAATCACTTGATTTTACAAGGTGATAGTTGGAGAGCTTTCATCACTCGAAATGGTTTTGATGATACAAACCCTATCCAGGTTGACAAGCCTATGGTGAATGAAACCAAGGTCGGGCCACCCATGCCCTTCCATGTCTTACTTCCCTCTCCTAAACCCTCGACCGACCCTGATGTTGACTTACCTGACGCTATGACTGAGAAGGTTGAGACTATTAAAAAGCCTGTAAGAAAAAAGGCCAAGGCAAACCCTATTGTTGATGCCAAGGGTAAAAAGAACGCTCGACTTATTTTGAGAATGGCTAGGAATAAACCTAAACCCACCACTGAGAAGAAACCCATTGTCCTTAGTGAGGATTCAGACTCTGACATAGAACTTTTCCTAGCCAGTGAGTACCCTTACTCACAGGGCCTATCCTTCGAGCCACCTTATGATTTCATTTCAAACCTTCCCCCATGCCTAAGAAACAATCCCAGTTACCTAGGGATTAAACTGCCTAACGAAACCCTTGGAAATATAATCAAACCCTCACCTGCACTTTAGAAGCCCACACAGTCATCCTGTTACCAATGTCATTTGTGGTTGGAACGATACTACATTGACATTCCCCTACTCCAATCGAAAATTCAATCACTGGAAAGTCAAGTTGCAGTGTTGACCAACCAAAGAGACAAACTCCAAGCAACTGATAAGAAGCAGAAGACAACTGGCTCCATCGATTTCAAGAATGTTGAATCAACCACAGTCGTTATCAACTCCGAATTGTCATGATCAAGCTATCTTCTCGTCATAAAGGTATGGATTTTGATATCGTTTTAGTTTTGTGAATGACCAGGATTGATATAGTGATTGGAATTTGGTCTTCGAATAACTCTGTTTATATTTTGAAATTGCTCTCTCATAATGTGTTCATCTTGTATATTTTTCGCTTTGCTAAAAATAAATGGAATTTCGTTTTAGATACATGAGTTGATAATTCCCAGTTTAGCCATTGATAGTTTTTTATCGGATTTGATTGGTCTTCATTTGGATTTGATTTGTTCGTTTGTCTGATTGAGTTAACGAAAATGATGGTTTTCTTTCAATTGAATTCGTCTTGAACAGGAAGTTTTTCATGCTCAATTTAGAATACGATCATGTTTGGATTTGATTTCGTTATGGTTCATGTGTTGTGATTAGCAAACAATTTCAATGAGTTTGGTTGTTACGATCTTGTAATATGATGTGTCATGTAATCTTCTAAGAACAGGAATACAACTCTATTCGGTTTCAATTTGGAAAGAACTACTTTGTTTCGTATGAAAAAAATTCTCTCATTTAAGCCTGTGCAAATGCGCCCGAATCGTGGAATGGTTTTGATTCATAATAACTATGTTAAAACCTTAACTATTTGATTCACTCTGATTCTGATTGGATTATCCCATATCTAAGTTGGCAAGATTGTTTTATGAGTTGGATTCGTATTATAATTGCTGCTCTGTTTGATTTGTAAAATGAAATGGTCAACCTAGGTTATCTCTATCAAATCCGGTTATAATTCGTTTGAATGGAACGATTTTGATCAAAGTCAATCAATCTTGTTTCCCCAATTTGCAATAACAAATGATCGGATAATTCTTACGAGTTCTTTTACCAATTAATTGATCCTGTTATGATTTCATTTGAATTAATTTACACGCCAGCTTGAGTCAATCCATTTGTGGAATGAATCGTTTGCTATGTCAATACAGTTATAACGATTTGAAAATGATCTTGTTGGATTCGATCGTATCTCCTGTTGATAAGGCAGCATAACAATTGCCTACAATTTGTTTTGATTATATCAGTTTCAAATTGATATCAAACGGTTTCACAACTGTTGATTATGATTCTGTTCGTTCGATTTTGTGGTAACAAAAGAAACAGAGTATGCATATCTCTATGATCATTTGATTGATCTTGATCCTGTTTGATTTCGAACGGTATAACCATTTCAATTTCAATGATTCGTTTTCAAATAGCTATTGGATGTTAATTGAATTTAACTCTTTAAAAATATTTTCAATCGATTTTAATGCTGATTCTGTGTCTTATTTAGACCAGCTACAAAATCGCAAGATTTTGTAGCTAGTCTATAGAATTGGATTTTTATTATTTTATTAATGGGATATGTTGGACAGTCTAGGGGATATTTGTGTGTTTAGTTTTATTGTAGGTTCCCAGTTTAGTTAAACTTGGGATATCTTCCAATATTTATGTAAACAGTTTTGATAACTTCCACAGAGAGATTTTACCCTGTGGAAAACCTATAAATACTTATTATTTTTTGTAATAAGGGGCATCCTCACTTGTGGGAGAACCAGGCTATGGATTTCTAATACAAACTGAGA
>JZKD02S1670646.1:663197-673580 GCA_000966675.3 Picea glauca
TCTCCTGGCCTAAGCAGAGAAACAATTGAAACTCATTCTCTCAGGTTTCTAACCTGATACGCAATCACATAAGCAGCATATAAAAGATAAGCATAAAAGGAAGCAAGCATGCAACTGCAAAATGCCAATAACACAAAGAGACTAAACACGTCCATGGAATTGAATCAAAGATCTTCCCATTAATTCAATAACTATACATGGAGGTTATTCACAAGCTCTCTGCTCTGCTCTCCCTTGCTCCTGTCTGAATGAGAACTCTCTTTACAATGATACAAGCGAGGGTGTCTATACTCTGTTTTCCCTCTCAAAAGGTAAACTGTTTAATCTACAGTTAATTCCTACCTATCAGCCTTAATAGTATTAAGTGCCTTCCTATCTATAATATAATACAAGTGCGCTCGGCTTTGAATGCCCTTGATTAAACGGTGGCGCAACAATACCAAGGTAAAATTCAAAATATGAAGTTCGCTGGCTTGTCCAGCTGTCTCTCTTTCTCCACGCGCTGGCTCACTTGGTAGATGAGCGATGCTCCTGCATCAAAGGTGAAAGCTAATAGGAGTTCCCTGAAGCTGGGAATTTGTGCCAAGTTGGCAGCCATATTTTGTGGGCCATTTGAAACCCTAGAGAGAATTGGTCAAGTTGCTTATATGATTGCATTGCCTGCATCTATGTCTATTCATAATGCATTCCATGTATAATTGATAAATAAATATATACCTGATGCTAATCATGTTATTGATTGGAATGTGATTCAGGTGGAGAAAGAAGGCTCTTTTCAAGTGCATTTGGTGCACATTTTGGACTGTAAAATCAAGAAGCTTCGAAATCGATCCATAGGGCTTGTAAAGGTCCAATGGACCTGGTATGGTCCTGAGAATGCTACTTGGGAGCATGAGGATGCAAGGAAGACATAATACCCGCATCTTTTGGAGGATGTTTGAACATTTTGTTGTATATGGGTATATGATACACTGAGGTCAATGCATAAATAAGGGGAGGGGATTGTAATATCCCTTGGTCTAACCTAATTGAAACTATAATGTAAGTGTACTTAAGTTGTTGAACTATTTTGACATCATTTTTTAATGCACCTTTCATGGCATAGTGCGTGCATGTATTGCGCAAAAAAATGATGTACTGTGCACATTCCCAGATACCACGCACAATAACTAAAGTGTCTGCAATATGGAGGTCAGCGAGCCTTGTGTATATGATATGTGTTGTAGGATGGTGAGACAATTATTATAAGTTGGGATGCTTATGTTTTGGAATTAGGCCAGAGCGCATAGATGTTAAAGGCCAGTGCACCTATTTTGTATATGTCTCATGATTAATATAAAATACATCATTGTGCCCAGACCGACCACGATAAAAGAGATGGGGGACTAAACTCCACCAGTTAGGGAAAGGAAGGGACAAAAGTTAAGGGAAAGGGATAAGCTAGAGAGCTTAAGCCAAAAAGGAATATTATATTAATATTTCTTAAAACATAAAGTATGGATAATTATTTTATCCTAAGTTCTAAAGTTGGGGACAAGTGGACCAAAGTAACTTCCAACATGAAAAGTGTCAAGTTGGGGACATGCATACATATCGGAGGGACTTAATTCATTTACACACTTTTCTCCCATCATCCTCATGATCATCCTCATGATCACCTACTCCATCATTCTTACGATCATCTCTCCCATGATTCCATGCATCATTCAGTCATCCAGTCAATGATTCCATGACCATTTCACTCACATAGTCAGTTATCCTTCGACATTCATTTCACTATATTTGAGCCTGTTTCCATAACCATTTTTTCTTGGTGTACCTGGTTAGCCTGGGAGCGGGATTGAAGTGGGTTTTCAAGCCTCTGGGAAACTAAAGAGGCAGGTTTTTAGGTCCGTGAGAAATTATCTGAGTGAGATAATTGTTGAGAATTGATTTCCTGAAGGTGCTAAACTGCAAGTATAGTGCTCTGAGACTTCCTTTCTTGTTAAGCCATAATATTGGATCATTACCCCTTAATTGGGGAATATTACATTAGTAATGTTATTTTATTTATGTTTTTTTTATTCCATTAGTTGTAGTTATACCTTCTAGTCTCCTATATATACCAAGGAGGCATTTTCATTTCGAATCATCTTATACCTGAACATTTATGTGGGGTAAAAGGAGGTTTCCCCCTCAAAGAGGCTTATTATCTGAATTATCTCTTTTTAAAGGCATTGCGTACTTATTTTGAGGTTTTTCTATGCTATATTGATATTTGGTTCTTAGCATATGGTATCAAAGCTCAAGGTCTTGGGGTTTCGCTTCTCTGTCTGAGACACCTTGGAATTTTTTCTATAAATTTTTTTCTATAATGTTTCAAAAGGAATGACTTAAAGGATATTTAGTAGATGGATCAAGGTACGTTGGGTTAAAATTTTAGCTTCTGAGGCCTTATAATTTCGGAGATACAACTTGTGCAAGATAGGGTTCTAGGATCATCTTGAACTGAGTCATTGCAAAATTTTCTCTATAAAAATTTTTATGTAACATTTCAGACCCTAAATGCTAGAGGATATTCATAGAAATTAGTAAGTTATCAGTGGTAAAGGGTTAAGATTCTGGTCCATCTTACATTTGTAGATACACCCTATGGAAGATAGGGTATCTGACTAGTACTATTGACTAGTCTCAAGAAGGTGTTCCAGGTAAAACAATCATAACTTCTTCCTAGAGTATCCAAATTGAGTGAGACCAACTCCATTGGATAGTGGACAGTCTATAGTATTTATGGTAAGCATTTCAAAATTTTATATCAATTATTTTGTGTGGGGAATGCTATACAAATGAGATCTCCTGGACAGGAAAAAAATAAGCAAGTTGTGGGGAAGTTAACGTAAATTCCACTTGGCACATCCAATTTTGATTAGACCTGTGGCATTGCAGAGAAGAAATATCACTGAACTACAAAAAATAAAGTTTCATACCCAGAAGGGCTGAAACTTGTTAGATAAAATACAATAAAGATTGTCTAGCAGAACCACCTCAAAATCAAGGTTCAAAAGTGATACTTGGCCAACAAGCCTCCCAAAAAGAGAACTTCTACACCAAATAAGCCTCTAGACAATCCTACTTGGACTCTATTAGCACTCTATAATTTTCCCAAAGCTGTGGAGGGAGTCATAGAGGCAACATTAAAACTGCTTTGAATCAAGGATCTAGCCCTCCAAGATTTAGAGAGGGATCTCTTTGTCAAATTTATCTTTGTTTGAGATTTGATCTTAGGCTAGCTATGTAGAACAAGATTTGTTTTAAAGTTTTTTGGTTGAGACAACAAAGGGTCATTGGGAAAAATGGAGTCAAAAATAAAAGACAACATATGAATGGATAACTAAGACAAAATATGACTAGGAAGGATAATCATGCCAGTGGATCCTTTGAGATTATAAGATGGGAAAAGAAGGATAGATTGAAATTCATTTCAAATGTAGAGCAAAGTACATCTGAATTCTGCATTTCAAACTTGAAAGAAAACATATATATTGTCTCTAGCCAGCACAGGGTGTTAAGGATAAATCCTGCACATTATCTTCTCATAAACAATATAGAAAGAAACAAGCATGTGAAATAGGAAAATGACAAATTACATCAGGGAAAACTTCACCACTTAAACACAACACAAGAATATGAAAATATAGTGCCTCTGTATTCATTCATAAAAGTTAGTTACAAGTTTGGAAACATTTCTACAATGGATGGGAACATTACCATGCTATCCTTCACTGTCCAGTCTCCTCTCATTCACCTTGAAAGCATAGGCTTTATAGCCTTTATATCAAAAACAAAGATCTTATTAAACAGGAACTGAAATACTAAAAATAGTACAAGATCAAACAGATTCCACAACAACAGGATTAGATCCTATTTTAAGGGGGGAAAACCCTATCAATAGTGTCACTTTTGAGTTCCTTATTTGACATATGGGCAATCCTGGCCAACAATAACAAAAATCCCTGAAAAATATTGAACTGTTAGCCATGAAAGACGAGCCGAATTTCTGCGAAAAAGAGGTCCACTCAGATATTTGTTTCTCTTTAATTATGATATATGGGAAAAAAATGAAGGTGTTTATTGTATAAGGGAATGTTCTGGACAAAACTCTCCTTCATTATCACCAAATCCGCCTCCATATCACCGAAACACCTCCCGCAAAATCAGGACTGCAACAGGAAAATGAAAAACTGAAAAAATGGGCCTTCAAGATGTATTTGATTCTCCTTTCTCATGGAACTTGTGCCAAAAATGAGAGAGGTTTTTTTTCTTCATCCCGTTATGGATAAAAAAATCTCTCTGTTTTTCAAAAATCAATTTATTCTGCCGAGAATTCTCTTTGCATGTTAATTGGTCAAAACACTGCAAAAGCGGTTTTTTGGGGGGAAGGGTGGTATTTCAGACCCCCCCTGAGGTGGTAAGCAGTTTTCGAGGGGGGCAGGGGCGGGGGGGGGGAGGTCCCCTTTTTTGTGGATCTGACACATGTCCAAGGGTGTTTTAAGAAAACTACTCCATTCCAGACACCCCCCTCTCATTAAACTTTAGATGGCGAGGGGGGGTCCAAAATTTTTAATATTCGTTGATTTGTTTTATTTGGGAATGTGATGTTTACGGGTGGGTAGGACTTAGGATAGGTTTAGTTTTTATGCTTTTTACTTTTTGTTTCCTTTTAATATTTTTTATTTTGTTTACATGTTTTTTATTTTGTTTTGTTTTATTATAATTTGTTTTAATTTTTTAAGTTTTGTTTATTTTTATTTTGTTTTATATGTTTTTATTTACATTTTTAAGTGTTTTTCTTTTTGTATTATTCAATAGGTTTTTATATTAATTAATTTTATTTTAATTTTTAACACTAAACTAGATTAACCAAACTAACTTAATTATTAATTAACTAAATTACTTATTAATTAATTAATGGATTATTTAACTAGTCTAGCCTATCTTAATTAAACTAATTATACTAAATTTTATTACTAACATTATTAACSTATTGAGTTTCTTTTTAACCTAAGTTTGGTTTATGMATGGATGGGTGGTCGAATGGGATGTAGTTGACTGGACAAAAGGACAAGGGAGTAAGGGCGCAACGTGGATGAAGGATGTAGCATGGTGATGGAGGATCACACGAAATGGATGGAGGGGAAAAAGGGATGAACCGATCCATACTTCGTCATCACGAGAGAAATGCCAAATCAACAATCGAAGAATTGAGTTACCTATAATTATAGGACCCTAACATAGGCTCCACCTGGGGATGGCAGCTTCTTTCAGGAGGTGTCAAGAACCACGGACCTCTGAACATGCAGACCGATGCTTTATTCATTGGGTTGATCCCAAAATCTTATTCTGCAACCTGTACCTGTTTTGATCTTGCAACTGAAACCAAATTAAAATGACCACTACTGAAAAAGAGATGCTCAAAATGTTGAGCTTATTCACTTTTTCCTACCTACCCTATGCTACTGATAATTTTTTTGTTCTAAATTATACAATAATACCAATGTAGCCAGTCAAGCAACTTCTCTAACAACTCTGCTTTTTCAATGTTTTCAAACAATATTAGAAATAGAACTTGCATAGGCATCATAGAATGATTCTCATCTTGATCTTCATCACAAGGGGCTTGATAAACACGACACATAATAGAAATGTTGGGAATGCATTGTGGCTCTGTGATGAACAATTTCTCCATACAAATAGCCACCGGATCAAGATATACTTGACCTATTACTGGATATTCAAATTTAACCAACTCAACTTCATGATTTGATGTTGTAGTTGTGCTATTTACATCCTCGTGCACTTCCTGACATGGCTGCAACTTTTCTAATGGGTTCTGAAAGGATGCTTCTATTGAACACACCCCTGTAGCTGACTGTTTGATCATATCCATATCATAACTATTTTTTAAATCATTGGGGGTAACTGAAACTGACTTTGAAAACACACATTATCCATAATATCAGCTATAGGGTCATAAAATGTTTTATATAATGGTGGCATTGGCTCTACTAGTGCTTCATGGCTTACACTGTGACTTTCACATAAAGATTTGACCAAGATTTCCCCTCAAAATTTGAAATGAATTAAAGCACAGAGGCAATGAATCAAGATGGATCAACTTATCACCTATTTTAGGCTTCATGACTTCATCTAAGGTTTGACCTTCAAAAAGGATCAAGGGATGCACCTATGGATCAACTTCCATGTAATCATTGTCCTCTTCAGCTGATGCATTAGAAAATTCCTCTTCCTTATTGTTTACAATTTGCTGGCAATGTTTTCTTAGGAGTGAGGCAAAACATGGGGGCAGGAAGTTTGCATTTTCTTGAAAAATTTCCGCATATTCCTCTTTGCAATCATATGTTGTTGATTGCTTTGAATAGGCCAAATCTATTTCAGCCTCATGATCATCATCATACTGATCACACTTGGGTAAATCATCCATGGATGAAATTCCATTGAACATGCATATCATGTCAGGAGAATTTTCCTCCACCCTCTGATTTTGAACTTCATCTTCAACTGTATGGTGAATGGAATACATGAAAGAATCATTATCCAAACCATGGTACCAAGGGTGAGCTGCAAAATGTTTGGGAACAGTGAGCCTTTCTTTATCTGAAGTCAATGGAACATGATATCTTTGAACATGAATTTTTTCTCTTATGTTGATCTTCTGCATCAACTCTTTTACAGTATTGACTAGAACATCTATTTCCACTTCTGAAGATGTCATCCATTCATTTTTTGTTCTATCTTTCTCTTCTTCATTTAACTTTTCTTTTTTGTTCAACAAGTTATCTTCCACATCAACTGCAATGTTCTTCATTTCTTCAACAGTTGTAGTGTTCCTCTCTCTTAATTGGAATTCCATCTCAGGATCAAAGGCATCTAGGAAATGCAAGTGGGATGATCCTAGGGGTGGCCTTATATCAACAAGCATTTCATGATATACCTTATTGAACGTTGCTGAAAACTTCTCTATGGTTTCCCCTAGTTGTCTTTTCAAATGGTCATACTCTTCTAAATGACAAAGACATTTCTCATGATCACCCATCGATCTAAGAAAACTTGCACAAACTGATGGAAATTGTCAATGCTCGCAGCTGAGAGATTTCTAAACCAATTCTTGAATTTACCTCCAAATGATAGGGAAAACATTCTAATGCAGACATCATCATCTTCTACCTCAAAGAGATCAAGAAAATACTCAAGGTTTTGAATATGCTTTTTAGCAGTAATATTGGCATTCTCTCCATCAAACCTGGGTAGATTATTGGTGTAATTTGTAGGGAAGTCATGGAGGATAGGAGGAAAATCTAGGGTCTTGTATGTATCTAGGATTTTGGCATGTACAAGAGGTGAAGCAAGAGGCTTACAACCATCCGTAGATTTAGAAAGAGTAGGAGATAAAGCAGAAGGCTTATGTCTCACTATGACTTCTATAGGTGCATATGGGATGTGCACAGGTGTATGAGTATGTACATAATATACAATTGGGGATCTTATCTCTTGAGGCTCATCAATCAACAGGTGGTTAATGTAATTTTCAGCAATATACTTTTGATCAAGCTTAGAATAAGACAAAACATAATTGCATATAAAACCAAAGATGTCTTGAATGCAATTTGAGCTTAAGTACCTGGTGTTTCTATACTGCTTGGCCATGCTTTAGGTTCTTCCTCCAGTAGAGTCTTTGAACTGGAATTGATCTAGATATTGGATTCACCAGGTGAATGATCTCATCCTTCTTGTGTCTATTCATTGTCCACCATCAATGATCAGATCTAGAACTTTGAAGTGTACTACTGGAGAAAGTTCCCTAGTGGAGTTGTCATTCTATTAGCACTCTATAATTTTCCCAAGGCTATGGAGGGAGTAAAAAAGGCAACATAAAAACTACTTTCTATCAAGGATCTATCCCCCCAAGACTCAGAGAGGTATCTCTCTGTCAAATTTATCTTTGTTTGAGATTTGATCTTAGGCTAGCTATGCAGAACAAGATTTGTTTTAAAGTTTTTTGGTTGAGATAGAAAAGGGTCATTGGGAAAAATGGAGTCAAAAATAAAAGACAACATATGAATGGATAACTAAGGAAAAATATGACCAGGCAAGATAATCATGCCAGTGGATCCTTTGATCTTATAAGATGGGAAACGAAGGATAGATTGACATTCATTTCAAATGTAGAGCAAAGTATATCTGAATTCTGCATTTCAAAATTGGAAGAAAACATAGATATTGTCTCGAGCGAGAACAGGGTGTTAAGGTAAAATCCTACACATTATCTTCTCATAAAAAATACAGAAAGAAAGAAGCATGTGAAATACTAAAATGACAAATTACATCAGGGAAAACTTCACCACTTAAACACAACACAAGAATCTGGAAATATAGTGCCTCTGTATTCATTCATAAAAGTCTGTTACAGGTTTATAAACATTTATACAATGGATGGGAACATTCCCATGCTATCCTTCACTATCCAGTATCCTCTCATTCACCTTGAAACCATAGGTTTTATATCCTTTACATCAAAATAAGAGATCATATTAAACAGGAACTGAAATAGTAAAAATAGTATGTGATCAAACAGTTTCCACAACAACAGGATCGGATCCTATTTTAAGGGGCCAAAAACCTATCAAAAGTGTCACTTTCAACTTCCTTCTTTGACATATGGGCAATCTTGGCCAAAAATAACAAAAATCCCTAAAAATATTGAACTGTTCGCCATGAAAGACGGGCCAAATTTCTACGAAAAATAGTTCCACTCAGACATTTGTTTCTCTTTAATTATAACATATGGGAAAAAACTAAAGGAGGTTATTGTATAATGACATGTGTTGGACAAACGCCTCCTTTTGTTTCACCAAATTCGCCTCCATCTCACCAAAACACCTCCCTCAAAATTAGGACTGCAATAAGAAAATGAAAAATGGAAACAATGGGCCTTGAAGATGGCTTTTATTATCCCTGCTAATGGAACCTGTGAAAAAAATGAGAGAGATTTTTTTTCTTCATCCCATTATGGAGACAAACCTCTCTCGGTTTTTCAAAAATCGATTTAGTCTACCTGGACTTCGCTTTGCAAGTTAACTGGTCAAAACACTACAAAAACGTTTTCTTTGGGGGAAGGGTGTTATTCCGGACCCCCCCTGAGGTGGTAAGTTTTTTTAGGGGGTGGGGGTGGGGGGTCCGTTGGTTTGTGGAGCCGACACTTGTCCAAGGGTGGTTTAAGAAAACTACTCCATTCTAGACCCCCCCCCCCTCTCATTAAACTTCGGATGGCGAGGGGGGGCCCAGAATTTTTAATATCCATTGATTTGTTTTATTTGGGAATGTGATGTTTACGGGTGATAGGACTTAGGATAGGTTTAGTTTTTTGGTTTTTTACTTTTTGTTTCTTTTTAATATTTTTTATTTTGTTTACGTGTTTGTTATTTTGTTTTGTTTTATTATAATTTGTTTTAATTTTTTAAGTTTTGTTTATTTTTATTTTGTTTTATATGTTTTTATTTATATTTTTAGTTGTTTTTATTTTTGTATTATTCAATGGGTTTTTATATTAATTAATTTTGTTTTAATGTTTAACACTAAACTAGATTAACCTAACTAAATTACTTATTAATTAATTAATTAATGGACTATTTAACTAGTCTAGCCTATCTTAATTAAACTAATTATACTAAATTTTATTACTAAAATTATTAACCTATTGAGTTTCTTTTTAACCTAAGTTTGGTTTATGCATGCATGGGTGGTTGAGAGGGATGTAGTTGACTAGACAAAAGGACAAGGGAGTGAGGGCGCAGCGTGGATGAAGGATGTATCATGGTGATGGAGGATCATGAAAAATGGAGGGAGGGGAAAAAGGGATCAACCGAGCCATACTTCATCATCATAAGAGAAACGCCAAACCAGCAGTCGAAGAATCAAGTTACCTATAATTATAGGACCCTAACAGACTCTTGATGAAGGTGAAGAAATGCATAGGGACATAAATGATTTACAAAAGAAGACAGTAACAAAAGATGAACTACAAGAGATGATGGATTCAACATAATCTAAGTTTGAGGCAATAAATACTAATATGGACGCATTAAAAGGAGAGATCATGGAAGTATTGAAAAATTTAGTAACAGAGAGGACACCTGAAAGTGAAAATGCATCCCATGAGATTCATCATGAGGACACAAGGAAGGCGAATCAAGAATGGAGAAACTCTAACCTTGGGTTGAAGACCAACCACGTTCCTAAGATCAATATGAGGAAGTTTGATGGCAAGGACCCTATCACATGGATACTTCAAATGGAGCAATTCTTTGATCTACATAATGTGCCACA
>JZKD02S1670646.1:716274-736752 GCA_000966675.3 Picea glauca
CCTATCAAAAGCCCAAATATTAATCAAAGAAAACAAATTCAGAATCACAGTGCACAAAGTTGCCAGTACTGCAGTTGAGATTGAAAACGAGAGTGCTACAGACAAATGTGCCCCAGTGCTTCCTTTTAGAGTTGGACATGGTTTTGATTTGCATAGGCTCGAACCTAGATTACCCTTGATTATTGGAGGAATCAGTATTCCTCATGACAGAGGCTGCAATGCTCACTCTGATGGGGATGTGCTGCTTCATTGTGTCGCGGATGCAATCTTAGGAGCATTGGGTCTTCCTGATATTGGACAACTTTTCCCTGACAATGATCCCAAATGGCGTGGAGTTGATTCTTTAGTTTTCTTAAAGGAGGTGGTAAAGCTTATGCATCAAAGAAGGATGAAGCATTGAACATTCTTGGAGCAGATAAATTTATTGTGTCATTTGATAAAGAGCAGATAGAGGCTTCATCAAAGACTCTAGATTTCATCATTGACACAGCTTCAGGGGACCACCCAATTGATCTTTATATGCCACTTTTCAAGACTGCAGGAGTGTTTGTAATTGTAGGTTATCCCAGAAATAAAGGTCCACCCTGCCAATCTTATTATGGGCATGAAGTCAATTACAGGAAGTGTAACAGGAGGCCAGCAAAATAAAATAAAAAATTCACAAAGACTCATGGGTTTATGAAGAGCGTGCTAGTTGAAAACTTCAAGATGAAGTATTGCAAGCATGATGTTAGTATTGGCTATATGATAATTCAAAAATCTTAACCTGGTCACACTAAGCTTATAGCATGTTGCCATTTCCATATCCAAAATATGCAGAATGCAAGTTTGATTTTCAATATCTCTATGTTTATCTTCTATGATCTTGAGGCAGAAGCAGAGGCATTTAATCTAGGATGTGTTGTGAATGATGCTTGGAATTTGTTAGAGATTCATTCACCAATAATATCTGGAGAATATATTTATGTCTTCCTTACATTAATACCATGCATAGTTTTAACTAAGAAATGGGCAAAGTCCAATGTGACCAATGCTATGGTGAGGTGCAAGAAATTTTCCAGGGGAATTTGAAGCGTACCTGCGACATATAAAGAAGATTGGGATAGATAACAATAGTTGTGCATTTGGATTCTTTTTCATTGCAGGTCACCTGAGGTCCAAACATCAAGTGTTGACAACACTTTATCGAACAACTGCTGAAGGATCTAACACTCTATGTAGTATCATTTCTTCTCTGCATTATTTTCTTCTCAAAGATAAAACAAAACTTTCACCAGCACAGAAGGCAGAATTATAACTAGTTAGCTGATGAAAGGCAGAGCTTTCACCAGCTAACTAGCAAATCTTAAGGTGAGATAGCTGGTGAAACCTGAGACTGGCCAGGGAAGGTGTATTTTTTCCCAGATCAAAGTTTTTCTCAACCAAACATCCTGAAAATAGTTTCTAAAGATGCATATTGAATTTACACATCAAATTCAAGATCCGGATTTGATAAAAAGGATGTTTGAAGAGGTGTCGAAGTCATATTAGTCACCTATTTTTGGGGTACATAATCAATTGTTTTTTCGATTATGTCATGATCAAAGAACATCTGCAAGCCTTGGAAGGATATCTACACATATCAGAGGATCTAAAAATGCTTTGTATCTGAAGTTGTCGCTGTATTGATACACGATCCAGAAAAGGTTTACAGAGACATGGTTGCAACCAGCAACACCCTCCATTGGTGGCTTCACAGCCTGAGCTTTTATTATTACTGTAGACTTATTTGTGTCTTCCTTATGACCGTCCACACAATCCAGTGGATTTTTAGTTTACTGTAGTCCTTGATCCTGGTTCTACACCTTATGTAAACGCTTGTGGTGGTGCAACTTGGTTTCCTCATTGTGTTTCTGGAAGGATGAAATATGCAATTGGTGAAAATATTCATGTCTCTCCTAATCATGGAAGATAATCATGGTGGATGTGCCTATTGAACTCATAATGATAATTGGGAGCACTGTAAGTAGAGAGAGGAGCTTCCTCTAAGCAAGCCCTGAGGTCTTTGTACTCTTGCAGGTAATCGAGATTCATCAAGTTTTGATTTTTGGGTAAGTTTATGTTTCCGGCGGTTTAGGCGAGCCTGTGTGTGCTCATTAACCATCGAAAAGGATGAATGACTCCATGGCCCAATAATAAAGGTACAAGGTCTGCCAGGTTCTTGGAGACCTCACAGGGAGGTATCCATCCTAGTTGGAGCCAGATGTTAGCGATAAAAAATGCACTGGCATTTTTGAAAGAACGATGCCTAATATTGTAGGGAAAATTTTGATAGCTTCCCGAGCTCCAAATGCATATCTAAAAGAAACATTGGAAAGCTTAGGATTTTTAGATGTTGATTGACTATTTAAGCATGCAAAACAGACTCTCCATGACTGAGAAATTTGATTTTGAAAAACTTTGTGCTTTCACCAGCGTAGAAGGCAGAATTATAACTAGCTAGCTGGTGAAAGCTCCGCCTTTCACCAGCTAAGGAGCAGATTTTCAGGTAAATTAGCTGGTGAAAGCCTGTCACAGCCAGAATAGCCAAATTTTTTCCCAGATTAATATTTTTTGGTTTTGAATGGTTTGAAATCTTTTTCAATAAGCTAGTTATGAATTATCAAATCAAAATTTGAAGGCCATTCTTGGAGATGAAAGTCAAAAGGGATTTTTTTTACTAGATTTGGTGATTTTCAAGGGAAAAATGATAGGAATTCTTCACACACATCATCAAATTCGAATTCCACTTTTAAAGGAACAAATCAAAGACCCTTGGAAGGCTAGGCTACACTTCATCAACTTCCAACCAATGTTTGAAGACCAAAAGATAGAGGTTGACCTCATCTTGAGGATCTCTTCTTATCTTTTGTAAACCAGTTTTGACTTTCTATTTTTAGAACATTAGATCCATTGTTTTAGGATCTGAAAATTGATTGTAATAGGCTTTAAATGCCTCTTTTTGCTAAGATTCAAAGGGTTCAATTTTGGATACTCTTTGGCTATTGTACTAAGACACTTATTTTTCAATACAGAAACAGTCTTCTTTTGTTGTCAATGACAGATTTCTTCATATATTCCATGTTTTGTACTTTAGTTTAGTTTAGCTTAGCTATTAAGAACTGTCATCTTCTTATTTAGCTTATAAACTTGAACTAAAGGAATTCTTGCTAGCTTGTATGATCCTACACACCGTTGTACTTGATTATCTAGATCAACTTTCTCCATACCTTTTGATATTACTCTATCTATTCATTGATTCCTAAAAGCATTGTTTCATTCAATTGCATTGTGAGTTGTCTTCTCATTAGTTACTCTCTATTATCCCATTGATCCACACCTTCATTATTCATGATTTATTAAGTTACCAAGCATCCTTAGTCTACAACCCTAAGGAGTTTCTTGGAGTGATAACACACCCCATGGCCTATCATAGTGAGACACTATTCGATACTATCCGTAAGTACCCTACTTACAATAAAGAAATGTACTCCATTGTGAAAGCATGCCACCAGTGTAGACATTACAGTTTTGGGAAGGAGGCAGTCATCCACACCAATCATAAGCCACTGTAGTTCATGCAGACATGGGGAAAACTACAGAATGACCGCCATCAAAAGTGGTCCACATACTTGCAGCAATTCCACCTCAACATCAAGTATAAAAAAGGAAGCACCAATCACTTCGTTGATTGCCTCAGCAGACCGCCAGTCGCAACACTCACCACGGTGCTAGACTCTTGCGGCCATGATACTTTTGGATGGCCCCAACTCTATGAGATATACCCTGACTTCGCCACCAGCTACCAAATGTTGGGTGCAAATGCAATTGTTGATAATTTCCATCTTCAGGATGGGTTGTTATGTCATCTGGGCCATATCTGTGTTCCATCGAGTGAGCAAAGCTGATCTAGGAAGCCCACTACAATCGGGTGGCAGGACACTTTGGCATCGAAAAGATAGTGGCGATGCTACAGAAACATTTCTACTGGCTGAAACATCGATAGGAGGTCGGCAAGTATATTAGGTCCTACACTGCTTGCGCTATTGCCAAACGAACCACTAAGAAACAGGGCATGTACACCCCTCTTCCTACTCCTGAAAGGCCATGGGAATCCATCTCAATGGACTACATTTCCAGCCTCCCATCCACCAAGCGGGGAAATAACTACGTTTTTTTGGTTGTTGATTGTTTTTCTAAGATGGTGATTATGGTTGCGTGCAAGAAGAGAATCACAGTAGAGGCCGCTGCCAAGCTCTTCTTTGAACGAGTTTGGGTACATTTTGGAATCCCACAAACCATTGTATCAGATTGGGATAGTCAATTTCTCAGCACATTCTGGTTGAGCCTCTGGTCAGTACTAGACACCAAGCTCACCAAATCCATGGCCTTCCACCCCCAGATAGATGGCCAAACCAAGGTTGTAAATCGAATGATTGTGCATATCCTTTGCATGTATAATTCAAAGAACCCTCGCACATGGGATGAGAGCCTTCCCTATGTCTAGCATAGCTACAACCGAGCCTTACATAGCTCAACCAGCCACAACCCCTTTCAAGTGGGGTTGGGATTCCAACCATTGGGTCCCATAGATGTTGCACTTCCCCTTTCGGTCACTTCGATTGACTCATCTCTTGCTCCAATTGAAGCTGACAAAGCCACCTGGTTCATTGAGTGGATCCATCACATCCACCAATAGGTTCAAGATATCCTACAGAAGTCCAATGACAAGTACAAACAACACCATGATCAACATCGGGTGTCGCACAAGTTTCAGGTGGGTGACAAAGTTTGGTTGCACTTGTAGAAAGAACCCCTTACAGGACCCCATTGGAAGCTTCGCCCACTCCATTATGGACCTTACACTATCACCAAGGCCATGGGGGATAATTCTTTTGAGCTCAACATTCATCCTTTCCTTGGCCTGCACCCAATGTTCAACATGGATCTCCTTCGCCCTTATTTCCCACCATTATTGGACACCTCAGAAGTAGCAGAACAACTGACACCAACAGAGCTCAACTTAGAATGCATACAATGGCATACAATAATCAGATTGTGGATAGACATATCAAGGGAACTCGACAACAAAGGATCCATCTTTATCGAGTCGTCAAAGCAAGGCATCTCCTGCACCAAGGCAAGTGGCTCACTCGGAGCCAAATTCAACAGAAATTTCCTCATCTAATGGGGGACCTCAACACAATGGAGACCATTGCTTCCTAAGGAGGGATTATTGATCCATATGGATATAGGTGGCCACCCACCTTTTCCAAATGGCTCAAAACAACTTTCTAACATTTTTGACAATTTACTATTTTTAGCAGTTTTTACTTTCGGGACCATTTTGAGGGCCTAAATGAAGGTTTTTCGGTATCGATCTCCTCAATGATATCTAAAGGCATGATTGAGCCCCCAAAATGAATCTCCTCGATGATACCTTTCTAATGGGCTATCACACGCCTAAAACAGAGATCGTATGCACAAGTTACTACCCCGGGAAGTTGATGTACTAGCTTACCCAAATGGGGCCCACATGACTTTTGGCGCTTCATCTCCTAGGGTTAGGTTTTTGGATGTATAGGGTTTTTGGAATTCTTGATTATTGTAAAAAGGCCTTCAGAGAATCATTGTAATCTTCTTCTTGTGAATGTGTGCTATCGTCACATATCTTCTCAGAGATAAGCCGCCACCATTCCAACAAGCTTGTTTCTGTTGCATTTTACAGTTTCATCTTATTTTGTTATTGAATAGAAAACCAATTTTACTGTATCTCTGTTATTTTGTGTTAAGCACCTATTAATAATATGTATTCATTTCATTATGCTCATAAAATCTAGATCATCGGGCATGGAGGATCCAGTCGAGGGTTGTAGTTCTATTTTAATGTAGGTTTGATTACAATATTTCTATGACCACTTTTAGTCAGATTCTTTGTTTTCTTATTCCCTCTTACGCTGAAAGGCTTGGGCATGGAATATCAGTCGATTTTTTGTAGTCACATGGTAATGTAGGTTTGATTATTATGTTGTTGTGACATATTTCAGTGTCTAAATCTTGATTTCGAGAGTTCTCTTGAACCTAAGTTTTTCTTCACCAATATTATTGAAGGTCGGATGCCCATGGAAGTCTTGCTCACCTCTCTCACTAAGTCTTTCTTCTTCTCACACTTAAAATCAATTCAATGACTAAATTTAATGAGGACCTCACTTCCCTGTGCATTGCTTGTCCAGCTTTTGTGTAAAAATCATTCATGTACTGAGTTTTTTCCATTTGACCTCAACCCATAAAAACAACATCCACTAAACATTATGATGGGTATTGGGATTATCCTCTTGCAATATGAGGGTGACTCTCGATGCTAATAGATGGTATTGTCATGCTTCTACAATTCTAAGATACATGACCATAGTTGTGGCATTTATAACATTCAATATTATGTGGGGCCACATAATCATTTCTTGCCTCAATATTTATTTAATAAGCCCTGCAATCTACAACCTTATGTCCAAAGTTAGTACAATAAAAGCAATGACCATAAAATAAATTTACATACCTGGGAGTGGATGATCTTCTCTATGTTGTAGTCCTTCTGAAATCATGCTTTACTTGATCATGATCTTCTATTCTATTTAATTGTTCATTACAAGTGAAGCTTATTGGTTGTTTATCTCTTATGTAGTCTTCTTCTTGAGTCTTCTGTCCTTTTGAAATATTCTTCTTTAGGGGCTCTCACTCTTCCTTCTTTATAAATTCTTTGATGAATTTTGCATAACTCTTAGGATTTTCTTAACTTTTCCCATTCGATGACCTGTAACATTTCTCTTCAACTATATTTACTAATGATTTGGATTCTTCTTCAATGTTTTTGTTGATCTTGACAACTTTTACTCTTAACATAACGACTTATTCTTCAAGCTTCTCATAGTCTTCTTCCTTCTTCTTCATCTGGATCTTCATTACTTCTTCTGTTCAAGTTGGATCTTCAAGGTGACGATTTCTTCTTCAATTTCTCTTTCTCATTGATTTTATACTACTTCATTGTGATTTTATGTCTCATCACTTTCAATTTTCAAATATGGGCATTCAAATACAATATGTCCTTCGTTTTCACATTTAAAGTAGAAAAAACATACTTGTGTTGATTTCATACTCTTCTTCTTATTTTGAATTTGTCTGACATGATGAGCATATTTCCTCTTGTTATGTACTTGCATCTTCTTTGACATTTTCTAAATATGTGATGGGTGAAGAATATATATTATGTAACTTATCCCAAAGTTCTTTAGTTGATGAAAAATTACCCACATTGTCTTTTACTGAATCATATATTCCCTCCAAAATGAAATCCATTGCAATTTTGTTATTTTGTTTCAATTCCTTGTTGGTTGCATCATTTTCCATTTTTGAACTATCATATCCTATAACAAATCATTTCCAAATATCATACCCCCGTGCCTATTAAAATACTTTCGTCATTCTACTCCATATCTCATACTCTAGACCACTTTGATCATCAAATGTTGGTGCGCCATTCTCATTGTATTCCATGCTCTCCTTCCAGTGGTTAAACTGTTTCTTGAAGGAACATCACTCTAATACCAATTGTTGGATTACTGAGAGGGGGGTGAATCAATAATGAGAAATTTATACCACTTATTGATCCTTTAAACCACAATGTATATTATTTCAACTTATTCAAAAATGTTCATCTGTACATCATAAATGTAGAATTTCATCATAAACATTAACATCCATTCCATTTCTTCACCCCTGTGAGCATCACCCGATGCAATGAGTGCTAAGGGGACTATTCAAATCATGAGAATTATTGGTCAATTGCGACTAATACTCATGGATATGGGTCATAGATTAATGACTTACACTACGCAGTTAATCCCAAAAATAATATCTAATATCTTGCACTGCGGAAGCCCCTCTATGCTTAAATAATAAACACATCCACATAATAAAAAGTACACCAATATTTATATGGAAACCCAATGCAGGAGAAAACCACATAATTATTTTCTTATATGTCAAGAATTACATTCAAGGAAGCACCAACTTCCAATTATCTAGATCCAACTAGAAGGAGGATCAAACCCCCTAGTTTCTCAGGATCCTACCTAAAATAATCTCTAACTCCATAATTCTCTTGATCCAACTAGAAGAAGGCTACAACCCCCTAAGTTCTTCGAATAAAGTCGGAAGGTGGATACAACCACCTCGTTATCAGGCTCCAACTTGAATGAAGATCCAACTCCATGATTCTTAGACACCAACTATAAGGAGGATAGAACCCCCTTTTTTCCCCCGTCCAACCACCCCAAAATATAAATTTGAAATGTAGACAATCAATCACTGTCATTGAATCAATCAGTACCACTATCACTCTGTCACTATCAACCTATAGCCTATCAAATTGTTCAACCTGTCACTGTCACAACAACCTATACCATGGATTAACATGTATCTCAACCTGTACCATCAGCCAATGCATCAACCATGCACTAGACCTGTATCAACAATCTGTACCAACACAAGTACATCAACTATGCACAACAAAACTTGTCATAATAACCTATCTCATCAATCTCATCATTCAAATCAGATCTACTCACAAAGATCGATCATCAAGACACCTTTCAACCATATGCAAAATATCACCAAGATGTGCATCAACCAAGACTACTCACAAATATCAACAAGATGTATGACATATATGCCACACCATCCATAAACCATGTGTCAAAAATACTATAGAAATGTCTACAACAATATTACCAACAAGTGCCTCTAGCAATGTACCAAGCATGTACTAATCATATACGAACAACCTGTACCAAGAATCTCCTCAATAGATCATATCTGATAACATCGATATCATACTCAATATCACAAGAAGATCACTCAAACCATGTGTATCTACATCTCTCTAGTCATGTGCATACAATCATAATCATGTGAAATAAACCCTCACTGTTATGCAGCCTCAAACCAGACAAACAACTTCAACAACACATCATAACCCAAAACCCTCAACCATGTACCAAGAAATATAAGATATGTCAGTAAGATGTACCAATGATAAATACCAGACATACCAACACTGCATTTCTATAGATCTAGCTCATACAAGAAATTCCATACAACCAACAACCTCTCTAGGTAAAATACTCAATCTCCCATAACCATGTCTCATGTAGACAACAGTATCCAATTACACATAAGAATATGACATACATTTTGAACCTGTAGAAAGATCTGATGTAGCTGATCACTGTAGAAATTCTTGGAGACTCTACTCAGACTCTAGGTACATGTCACCCACATCTACTCAAGCTTGCATGTCCTTTTCATACGTATGAAACTTCCTCTTCTACAACCCGTGTATGTGAGCATATTCTTCCATTGCAACCCACGTATGTACGCACCTTCCTCCATTGTAGCCCACGTACACCTCAGAAGCTAAGTTTTTTCTGCGACTTCCAAACTCTCATCATCAACTCCCCTTTTCTACGTCATACTTGTGTAACTTTATATGTATCAATGATGTAACATCTCTCTCTTGTGCAGACTGCACAAACTTATTCTTAGAGGACACTTGCTTGCAAGTGATCCATATTATTATACTATTGGTTGTTGATAATAATTATGAGGCATTATGGATGTGATAACATATTATGTTGCTTTATTGACATAGACATGTGCTATTGAATCGGTTTTCTTGAGTGTGCAGGATTTTGGACCTCAAGGATGCAGAGGCAACGATGAAACCCCTTGTACTCTTGATCGAGCGAGGGAGTGGAATATTAGGTTTTTATTATTGTTGATATGACATATTCACATCTGATTAGATGCCATGATGATTGATTGTATTTCTGACATGATTCATTGATGATGCGAGCTGACGATATCTTGTCGAACGAACTCACGTGTGGAGTAGAGGGGTCATGCATGACTACCATAGATGTTGAGGGAGAGGTGTGGATAATAGCCCTGCCACAACTTACTAGCACTCCCATCGTGGCTCAAACTGTAGGTTAACGATTACCTAGTACAAGAAGACCCATGATGTCGTGAGGGCAGACTGTGACGCTCTCTCATGATGATTCTAAGGGGTGCGCAATAAGGCAAGGGCCTTATTCTTTAGAGGCCCTTAGTCTCCCACAAGATCACCTGGAGGAGTATTGACTCCAGGGGTTTTTTATGTCTACCAAGTCAGTCAAGAGGCGAGTGGCACCCTTGAAGCACGTAATGTGTCCCGAAGGGCACGTTGCGTAAGAAAAATGAAAAGAGATGAGTGGCACCCTTGGAGCACCTATTGCATTTTGAAGGGCACGTTGCATTGTTAACTAATAAGAGAATAAACCTATATGGTCTTACAATGAATAACGTGATAAGAAAGATTTAAAAACAATTTCCCTATTAAAATGTCGCCCAACCTCGAAAATTAAAATCTAGGTCTAAAGGAATTCTTGTGGTAAAAAAATAAAAATAATAATAATCATAATTAATCATGTGACGAGAAGGGGGGTAAGCGATTCAATTAATTTATAAAAATATTTTGGGGATAAAATTTAAAAAGGGGGAAAAGGGTGAAATAATTGTTTTGTTACATATGCTAATTAAAAAGAGAAAGGGGGAAAAAGTAATTTTCTACACTTGTCAATTTGAGTTTTAAATGAAAAGGGAAAGAGGGAATTTAAAAGAATTAGGAAACTAGGAAAAAGGGAAACATAAAGAGAAATGTATACATAAGGAAAAAGAAGAAAGATTAACTTAGTAAGGTATCTTGCATTTAAGGACTTTCTAAATTAAACTCAACTAGTGAATTAGTAAAGGGGTAAGTCATTAAAATGTGTAAGGGAATATGGGGACACCTAGGAGCGATTCTAGGAATGTTTTTTAGCCGGGTGAGGGAAATAGCAGTAATTAATTAATTAATGAAATTAATTTATCATGCAGTGAAGGGGATGGGTGACACATGTACGGGGAGGATTTTTCTGAATTAAATTTTTGAACAATAAATTAAATGGGAAATTGGGAAAGAGATGACTTGGAAACTCTATATAAAGGAGGGAGGAGGATGATGATGGATGTCCTCTATTATGTATAACGTTACGCTATAGAATTTTAGACTTGACTGACTTAGCTCGTGGGAGTTGGGATTCTCAGTTCGGTGAGAAGTGGTAGCTCGGCCTTGTGAGGTGAGCTGAGAGCTCATCGATCTCTAGTTTAAAGCGTGTGGCCCCTTTGCGGCTCGAGGGAATAAGGGGGAAGAAGAGTACCCCTAGCATTGGCTGGGAGGTACTGGTGAAGTCTCATTGATTAGCAAGCGGGAGCTGCACGGAGCACTCGGGAAAACGACTCAGAGCGGACGACTTGGGCTACGGTACACTTACTTTTATTTTGCATGACAGAGTATTATAGACCTTATGCTTTCATTTATGTATTTGTTTTAACTGTGTAAAGAAGGTGTTGACTTAACAGTTTAATTGAGAAATTAAATTCTCATATCCTTAAGCTCGTTGCTTGACTTGATTCCCTTGGAATTCGATCCTTGATGTTGTGAATGTCCTATTGGTTTTAAATTGATTTTTATGAAGAGTTTATGTCTGGGCTTCGTCTGCATCCCTAGTTCGTCAGTCCATGCCTGAGCAGTCGGCCAAGAGCTTAATCAACGGTTGTCACTTCGGTGCATAACGACCTATAGATTCTAATGCCCTGCTTTTCTGTGTGTGGATGATGAACGAAGTATAGTTGCCAGTCGTCTACCCCTGTTGATTGATTTATGGATAAATGATTGTTTGGAGCTTACTTGTGTTGGGACATCTTTGTGTTATGTTGATTTACCTCTGACTGAATATTCTCCATGCTTGTTGATTAGCTTTGTGTTTTTATTGATAAATCCCAACACCTTGTTGGTTTCATCTCTGCGATTTTAGATGGCGAATCCCAGTGCTTCTTTAATACATCAATTGCGATTTTGTCATCATTAGACTGCGATTTCATTTTCCTTTTTTTACTGTGTTTCCCCTTACATTTGACTACAATCTACCTGGTGACTGATTTACATTGATTGTCATCGATTTTTATATGAGCAATTTTTAAAGTTTTTATCAAAGAAATTATGTGGCCATTTCACACAGCGGAATGTTAAACTTGTTCATGCTGCGAGTTTAATGTATATTGATAGCAATATTACGCGTATCCTGTGACTGTAAATTCAATGCTGACAGTGAATTTATATATTAGGAGACTGTGTTTTTATCCTGAGCTTGACTGCATTTTTTTTTACAGTACACTGGTTGCGATTTGTATTGGTTGTGTCTACCTATCTCTTTTTCCAGCCTGAACCCTTCCTTGCTCCTCTCATTCACCAATCCTGGTGCCAGCAATAGCTCTGCGCATTGGATATTGGGACCACGAGTTACCGGAAGGTGGTGACTTCCATTGATTACCTTGCCAGCGTTTTTACAATCTAGACAGTGTTAATCCCTGTGTATTGTTTTACACAGCCTCCTCCGATGTTATTTGGCAATTACCTCCTCACTTTTGTAAACAGTAACCCCACGAACTTCCCGGGGAGAAAATCGTGCTTGACAGAGTATCCTCATTGATTGAGCAACGAATTTATTGCGTTTGATGTTGTGAGTGAGAGTGTTTGATTGTTGCGTTTTGATCACTGTTCTTAACAACTTCTGTGTTTTACCTGCGTCTGGATTGATGAATAACATTAATGTTTTTATCTGCAAATTTTATTTCTTATAACAGGCGAATTTCACTCTGCAATTTCATACTGGACTGTGATTCCACTCTGCAATTTCTCTCCGTTTTGACTGGCGATTTTACAGCGATTAAATAGACTGCACTCGAAGCACATTTTTAGACTTGGGTCAACACTTATATAGGGGGAGTTTTATGCTTATATATGGTTGCGTTAATAAATTGACAGCTAGTGTACCAGGGAATGACCGACAAATTATAGTATTATTGTGCAAGGACTTTTGAAAGACAGTGAAGGTATGTTTTTAGCAATCAATAGACTGGTTAGGTACAACGAGTTTACACCTGGAGTGATAACAAACTTGTTGATGTGTCGTGACTGTGTACTAGTTGAGTTTTGTGGTTGTGATTGTTTTGTGGTAGGCTATGTATGACAACGATTCCTGTAGTGAATGGTGTGATACCTAAACTAACTAAAACAGGTTTTCATGAAATCGTTATACTTTAATTCTTGATAAATTCGTTTAACTCTTGTTAAAGTCGTTTAATTCTTGCTAAAGTCGTTATACCAGGATGATAAAGTTGTTGAATATTCTTGCAGGAAGACAACATAGCTCTAGGTTATGCAAACAATCAGAATCGGTGCATTTGACTAAGGATGTGAAATAGTAAGCATTTACAAATGGTGACAGACTATTGTAATAAATTGGAAAAGGTTTCAAAGCTGTAGAAATTATTTTCTTTGTGAAAATACGAATTGTAGCAAAGTCAAAATATCAAACAGTGCAGTGAAGCTAAGAACTTAAAAGTCAAAATTAATGTTAAAGTATTCTCAACCATCTTCATATATCACTATTTTATTTTAATACTAGAATCTCTAAAGTCAACTTAGGCATCGAATGTTAACTAAGAACTTAAAAGTCAAAATTAATGTTAAAGTATTCTCAACCATCTTCATATATCACAATTTTATTTTAATACTAGAATCTCTAAAGTCAACTTAGGCATCGAATGTTAACTAGCTTGGGTATCAGACAGAATAAGAAAACTTAGATTTTGCAAATAATAAAACTTTCAGTATAAGTGTAAATTACCAAGATTTTTACATACCTAATTTGTGTAATTTCGTTAGGTTCATCTTTTAGCATGTTCTCATTAAGCGATGTAACAATAAAAATGGATCTCATAGAAAATATTGTAAAAAGATTGCATAAGCATCAGATCCTATCGATTGGGGTCCCGGTTCAATCTTGGTTCACACCCAAAAGGAGATGCACTTATGATTTCCAAGGAAGCAAGTTGAACTTCATGGATGGATAGTTTAGGAATGTTATATTCGCCAAGCTTTTGTGCGTGTCAATTGGGGATCGGGTTAGTCATCTTGTGATTCGAAAGTTCATTCAATCTCCTAGCGCGTTGGTTTTCTTGAGTCATCGATCCAGATAGGATTGTGTTGCGCCAGGGCGATCATCGCGCATATCGCCTAGGGATGACATGATCCCTGATGAGGGGATCATGGCATGCCCTATTTGTCAGAGGCGAATGATAACTTGACCAAAGTCTGTGCTTCCTGTGTGAGTGTTGTTGATTGTTGTAAGTTGTAGTTAGCACTTGAGTTGTAATGCCTTCATGCGTTTGGTTCGCATGCCTTGAGGTTCTATTATTTGGTCGTCAATACCGTTGTGTCGGGAGGAGGATGTTTTCCCTTAGCTTGTAGGCATGGTCATGATTGTGTCAGGCGGGTAGAAGTTTCTCCTGGTTGTTTTATGCATGTTTCGCCCAACTGCTCTTGTGCCAGTGCATGGATTCATAGTCGTCTGTTGATTGTTTGGCAGACGTGGTGCTCACCATCAAGTATGTTGTTTAGCTATAATCATTGTGGTCATCCTGTTTAAAAAAAAAATAGCACTTTCTGCTTCGCTTGTAGTCATAACGATGGGGATGCTACATATGGTATGAGAGCAGTTTCAACCCTGTGACTGTGGATCGCCAAGATTTCCACTGCAGTAAACCTTTAGTTCTAACCTAGCGTTAATTAAAAAATTAACATATCTAGGCGATGATCTCGATTAAACGATGCCACATAGGTTACGGTGTGGTGTCATGGAAGGAGGTGCGACACCTACAGAAGTGCCTGCACCCTCGAAGTATAAGCCCATGGGGGGAGGGAAAATCCATTAGGATGGATTCGATTGTTGTAAGGGATGATGATCATCTGACCAGGGTCCTTCCAAAGATGGTCAAAGAACTTGAATCACCTTTTGTACTGAGATGAGACCCGGGCGATCGTACCCTTGAGGGTCCACAAAACGCCTAGTTAGTACCGTTAGTTTTCACTGCGAACTCGAGAAGATCAAATTTCCCAAGTTCTTTGGTACCTCGGATAGTGCATCCACCGAGGCATGGTTGGAGAATAAGTCGAGGTGATTGCGCTTCGCGAATATACCTCCAACATGAAGGTCTGCAGGGCGATCTTTCAAATGAATGGGAGCACTCTTGTATGGTGGAAGACGCTCCTTCCACTTTTAAACATGGTCGTCGAAGACGTCTCATGGGAACTGTTCAAGGAATGGTTCCATGAGAGGTATCTTATGAGGAATTCATTGAGTGTCAACTCAACGAATTCAATGCCTTATGACAGGGCGACTGTATGGTGCCCTAGTACAAGGCCCATTTTTGGATTTTCTTCGGTATGCTCCGCACCCTTACCAAAAAACTTAAGGTCAACAAGTTTGTGTTGGCCTTAGCATTGGAATTCAGCTTCTACTTCAGGTACCAGGATTACTGGACCAAAGAAAGTATGTTGGAATGTGGGGAGCAACATTTCTAGTGCGACTACCCAGTGAAGAGGACTAGATCATCTAGATCAGTTAGACCCACTACCATGGGATATTTGGGTAAGGCCCATCAGATTCATGTAGTGGTTAATAACCACTAGGTAGAGCACCAGTCGACTGTGCTCGAGATATGATCTTAGGATCTTAGGATCTTATGATGTCGTGATCGATATAGACTGGTTGGGATCGCATGAGGCGATACTCAATCGTAAGATGAAATGGTTGATCTTGGTCAATGATGAGGGACATAGAAACGTGATTATAGGTCGGAACCAGGGAGTTTGCTTGAGGTTTATCTCTTCCTTCCAGTTACAGAAGAGCATGCATAAGGGATGTAATCTTTATGCGATCCTTGCGTTAAATGAGAAGGGAGTAGCAGAAGGTCTAGAACACATTCTGGTGGTGAGAGAGTTTGCAGACGTATTTCCAGAGGAGTTACTTGGGATACCACCAGAGAGGGAATTGGAGTTTTCCATAGACCTAAAACTGGGGACTGAATCGATATCTAGAATGCCTTATCATATGTCGACCCCGGAGTTATAGGAGTTGTGAATGCAACTAAAAGAGTTGTTGGACCTAGGACTTATACATATGAGTGTGTCACAGTGGGGTGCGCCTTTTATTTTTATACGAAAGAAGGATGGGTCGTGGAGACTCTACATTGACCACCGTCAATTCAACAAGGAAACGATCAAGAAGAAGTATCCACTGTCAAGGATTGATGATATGTTCGATCATATGAAGGGTGCGACGGTGTTTTCCAAGATCAACTTGAGATCAAGATATCATCAGTTACGGATCAAGGAGGATGACGTCCCTAAGACTACCTTTAAGACGAGGTTTGGACATTATGGGTTTATTGTTTTACCATTTGGACTGACAAAATCCCCAAGGGTATTTATGAGTTTGATGAACGGGGTGTTTCGTGAATACTTAGACAAGTTCGTCAAAGTATTCATTGATGATATTTTGATTTACTCCCATATGACAGAGGAGCATGATGAGCACTTGCGCTTGATACTACAATGTCTACGAGAGAACAAATTGTATGGGAAGTTTTCCAAATGCTTGTTTTATCAATCGAATATTCACTACTTAGGGCATGTCATCTCTGACGAAGGTATCATCGTGAATCCAACAAAGGTCGAGGCTATTATGGAATGGCCTACACCGACAAATTTCCCAGAAGTGTATAGCTTCATGGGTTTAGCAGGATACTATCGACGGTTCATCGAGGGATTTTCGAAGATAGCAAATCCGATCAAAGAAATGCAAAAGAAGAGAAAAAAATTTGTTTGGATCGAGAAATGCGCAGAAGCATTTAGAAGGCTCAAAGAATTGTTGACAACAAAACCGATACTAAATGTCGCTGACATGGATGCAGACTTCATGGTATGCATTGACGCATCCAACGAAGGCTTAGGAGGAATCTTGATGCAATATGGTTGAGTGATCGCTTACATCTCGAGGAAACTGAGAAGGAATGAGGAGAACTATGCGACGCACGATTTGGAGTTGTTATCCATTGTTTATGCCTTGAAGGTTTGGAGACACTACCTTGTTGGATGAAAATTTGAACTAAAGACATACCATTGTGGACTACAACACATCTTTACGCAAAGCGATCTGGACATGCGACAACGACGTTGGTCGGAACTGCTTAACAAGTATGATTTTGAGATTTCTTACATAAAAGGAATAGTGAAACAAGTTCCATATGCATTGAGTCAGAGACCACGCATCTTTAGGTGTTGCCTCTTTATATGATTCTACGTGAAAAGATTCTAACTTTACAATGCAATGATCACTGGTACAAGGACGTCGAGGATTTTATCAGACAAAACACAGTGATGGTACCAAGATTTGAAGGATTTACATTTGACGACGATAGATTTTTGAGGTTTAAAAATTGGATTACGTACCACTGAACGATGAGTTGAGGATCTTGATCCTAAATGAGGCTCATAGAGAAGTATACTTGACTCTCCCTAGATTCAAGAAGATGAGGGAGGACCTTAAACCTTTATTCTCCTGGAAGGGAATGAAGGAAAACATAGTTAACTATGAGGCCAGATGTCTAGAATTTTAGCAGGTAAAGAATGAACATAGACATCCAACAGGATTACTATAGCCACACGCTATTCCAGAATCAAAATGGGAGGTTATTTCGATGGATTTCATTGTTGGATTTCCACTGACAGCAAGAAGACACAACTTGATTTTTGTGGTAGTCGACACTCTGACGAAGAGTTCTCATTTTATTCATGTGTGTATGACATATCAGGCACTTGACATAGCTAGAGTTTCCATTAGTGAGATTGTGATGTTGCATAGCATGCTTAAGAGGATTATATCTGATAGAGGATCGGTGTTTACCGAACGATTTTGGACTAGTTTCCAAGAGGCCTTGGGAACCCAACTTAAATTTAGTACTACATATCACCCGGAGACTAATACGCATACCAAACGAACAAACCAAATCTTTGAAGACATGTTGTGCATGTAGGTTATGGACCAACGAAAGTGTTGGGAAGAATTCTTTACATTGGTAGAATTCGCCTATAACAACAGTTACCAAAGCACCATTAAGATGGCGCCTTTCGAGTTTCTTTACAGGCGACTGTGTCAGATGCCTTTGAGTTGGGATCGGCTTGAGGATAGGGTCCTGGTGGGACCAGAAGTGATCCAAGAAATCGAAGATAAAATGCAAACAATAAGACAAAGGATCAAAGAACCGCATGATCATTAGAATACTTATGATGATGTGCACGGTGCAGACCGTAGTTACGATGTGGTGATTGAGTATTCTGTGGCTTAAACCACATAAGAGTTCGATCAAATTGGGAAAAGTGGCTAAACTATCTCTTAGGTTCGTGGAAACCTATGAGATTGTGGAAAGGAGAGGCCCATGACCTATTGACTAGCCTTGCCTGAGTCTAGAGGTGTATGCACGATGTATTTGACATCTTTGTTTGAGACATTATGATTAGTGATCCTACACATGTTTTGACTTGATCACCTTGCGGGTGTCGGATGACAGTGCGCTCACAACTAAGTCGATCCTCATCCTATATCATCGCATTTGACAACTATGATGTCAAACAGTAGATCAGGTCAAGGTCCAGTGGGACAACTATATTCCGCACTCAATGACCTGGGAGGACGCCTATGATATGTGCCATCAGTTTATTTTTTTTGTTTATAGAGAGACTTATGATACTGTGATACACTTTTTTTTTCGACACTCTTATACTGTGAAACTTCGGGATGAATTTTAGACCAAGATGGGGTTTATGTAACATCCCGCTCTTGTGCACACTGAGCGAACTTATTCTTTGAGGACATTTTCTTGCAAGTGACTCAAATTACTATACTATTGGCTATTGATAATGATTATGAGGCATTATGGATGTGATGACATGTTATGTTTCTGTATTGACATAGACAAGGGCTATTGAATCAGTTTTCCTGAGTGTGCAGGATTTTGGACCTCGGGGATGCAAAGGCATCGATGAAAGCCCTTGGACTCTGGATCGAGTCAAGGAGTGGACTATTGGGTTTTTATTACTATTGATATGACATATGCACATCTGATTAGATGTTATGATGATTGATTGTATTTATGACATGATTCATTGTTGATCCAAGATGACGATAGCTTGTCGACCTGACTCACATAGGGAGTAGAGGAGTCACGCACGACTACCAGAGGCTGTGAGGGAGAGGTGTGGACAATAACCCTGCCACAACCTACTATCAATCTTGCATTTTGATCATTGTGCTTAAAAACTTCTGGGTTTTACCTACGTCTGTATTGATGAATAACATCAACATTTTTCTCTGCAATTTTTATTTCTTATGACAGGCGAATTTCACTCTGCAATTTCATACTTGACAGTGATTCCACTCTGCAATTTCTCTCTATTTTGACTGAAAATTTTATAGCAATTAAATAAACTGCACTCTAAGCACATTTTTAGACTTTGTTCAACACTTATATAGGGGGCATTTTATGCTTATATTTGGTTGTGTTAATAAATTGATAGCTAGTATACCAGGGAATGATCGACAAATTATAGTATTATTGTGCAAGGAATTTTGATAGACAACAAAGGTATATATTTTTTAGCAATCAATAGACTAGTTAGGTACAACGAATTTACACCTGGAGTGATAATGAACTTGCTAATGTGTTGTGACTATGTACTAGCTGAGTTTTGTGGTTGTGATTGCTGCATGGTAGACTGTGTATAACAACCATTCCTGTAGTGAATGGTGTGATACCTAAACTAGATAAAACATGTTTTCATGAAATCGTTATACTTTAATTCTTAGTAAACTCGTTTAACTCTTACTAAAGTCATTTAATTCTTGCTAAATTCGTTATACCAGGATGAGAAAGTCATTGAATCTACAAGATGCAAGTTAAATTCTTGCAGGAAGACAACATAGCTCTAGGTTATGCAAACAATCAGAATTGGTGCATTCCACTAAGGATGTGAAATAGTAAACATTTACAAATGGTGACAGACTATTGTAATAAATTGGAAAAGGTTTCAAATATTTATAAATTGTTTTCTATGTGAAAATACGAATTGTAGCAAAGTCAAAATATCAAACCAGGCAGTGAAGCTAAGAACTTAAAAGTCAAAATTAATGTTAAAGTATTTTCAACCATCTTCAGACATCACAATTTTATATTAATACTGGAATCTCTAAAGTCAAATTAGGCACTGAATGTTAACTAGCTTGGCTATCAGACCGAATAAGAAAACTTAGATTTTTCAAATAATAAAACTTTCAATATAAGTGTAAATTACCAAGATTTTTACATACCTAATTTGTGTAATTTAGTTAAGTTCATCTTTTAGCATGTTCTCATTAAGGGATG